>SJYT01030954.1:610310-628172 GCA_006410635.1 Cephalophus harveyi
GGGGGGGGAATGTCTCATAGTGTGACCCAGGGGCTAACTGGGGGTCCGGGAGGTCCATGGTGGAGGTGGGGAGGGGGCTGGGGTGCAGAAAAGTAAGAGGCAGCTGGCTGCGCACAGAGAGGTCCCCGCGTGGGGAGTGCGGGAGGGGGAGTTTGACCCTCAGTGGTCAGGACCCCCAGCCCCGACTCTGGAGGCGGTGCCTGCGGAAGCCGGGGCACCTGTGTTGGGCACCAGGTCAAAGCACCCTAGTTGTTCCCACACACACAGCCGCCGTCTTTGTGTCCTTTCCTGGAGCCGCTGTCATCTTAGAGCGGTCAGTTGTCTGACCGCTGTAAGGGCGAAATGCCGGCCTTTGGGACTCTCCAGGAGCCCTTTGACCCCTCGGGGCTGCACCGCAATCAATAGGGCCCTGCTGGCCTCTGCGTGCACAGAGGTCTTCCCACCAGGGTCCCCGAGCCGGCCCCCCCCCTGCCAGCTCCACACGCACACCGCTCACACTCACGCAGCAGCCGGGAGTCGGCCCGTGGTCGGTGTCCATTGGCAGGGGAGGGGGGCTGGGCAGGGTCTTTCAGTTCCTGCCCACTGTCAGCGTCCTGGCGCTCCCCCTGCCCAAACGCCTCTTCTGTCCTGTTCCAGGGCCTCAGGTTCGAGGTGGTCCCGTCCAGGTTCAAGGAGAAGCTCCCCAAGGACTCTTTCGCCAGCCCGCACGCGTACGCCGTGGAGACGGCGAAGCAGAAGGCCCTGGAGGTGGCCGGCCGGATGCACCAGGCGAGGGCCCCTTTCCTGGGCCCCCTGCTAGCGGGGTGTCCTCGGGTTTTAATCACGCCTGTTGTAAATCAGTGCCCTTCGCAGCAGGCAATAGCTGTAGCTTCTCTGCGACTGGGTGTCCCTGTGCTGTGGGCTCCTGGAATTCATGCGATGGAATCGTGTATATAGTGTTACCTGTCACTTTGCTAGGATGTAACATTCTGTTGCAGTTCATATCAGAGTGTCATTCAGGATAAAGACTTGATCTCCCTAGTCTATCCCGAGGTGTTACCATGCCGTGTGCTACTGTAACTAATATAAGAGCCTCATTTATGATACAGAATTCCCTGGATTCTGGATAGAATACTGGAGGAGGAAATGGCGACCCGCTCCAGTATTCTCGCCTGGAGAATCCCATGGACAGAGGAGCCTGGCGGGCTACAGTCCATGGGGTTGCGAAGACTTGAACGCGACTGAGCATGATCTAGAATTAATGTAGCTTTAACACTAAATTGCCATATAATATACTACATACTTGGAGAAGGCAATGGCACCCTACTCCAGTACTCTTGCCTGGAAAATCCCATGGACGGAGGAGCCTGGTGGGTTCCAGTCCATTGGGTCTCAAAGAGTTGGACATGACTGAGAGACTTCACTTTCACTTTTTACTCTCATGCATTGGAGAAGGAAATGGCAACCCACTCCAGTGTTCTTGCCTGGAGAATCCCAGGGACAGAGGAGCCTGGTAGGCTGCCGTCTCTGGGGTTGCACAGAGTCGGACACAACTGAAGCAGCTTAGCAGCAGCTTATTATATAACAGCATCAGTAATGATACAGAAGCAGTGTAGTTTACATATTGCAGTTACTATTTAATATAGCATAGTATTTAATATAACAGCATTACTTATGATAAAGAAATGATGTACCTATCTATTACTGTTTCTATTTCACATATTATGGTATTTAACGTAATAGCATCATGATATAGAAAATAATATAACTAGTATAACATTACTATTACTATATAACCGATTATAGTATATAACAGCATCATTTATGATATAGAAACAGTGTTGCTTCTACATTACTGTTACTATTTAAGATACTATGGTATTTAATACAGCAGCATCACTTATAATATGGGAATAACATATTCTCTTTATTGCTATAAGTGTTATTATGGAATATCCAATTGCAATTAACATAACCATATCGTTTAACGATATAGAATTAATATACCTTATCTATTATGAGGTGTTACTCTAATATATAAGATATATAATATTGTATNTGAAGTGTTACTTTAATATATAAGATATATAATATTGTATACTATATATTTTTATGTATAGTATATATAATGCTATATATAATACATAGTAAATTGTATACATTATAATAATATAAAAGTACCATTTTAATGTAGAATTTATATAGCTTATCTCTTTGTGTTACTATAAAATGTATTAATTACTGTAACAGTGTCATTTATGATATAGAATCAGTGTAGCTTCCTATTATTTATAATAGTTATAAGTAATAAAATATATAATTATGTATGAAAGTGTGAAGTGTTATTTGCTCAGTCATGTCTGACTCTTTGCTTTGCAACCCCATGGAATGTAGCCCGCCAGGCTCCTCTGTCCATGGGATTTCCCAGGCAAGAATACTAGAGTGGATTGCCATTTCCTCCTCCAGGGGATCTTCCCGACCCAAGGATCGAAGCCAGGTCTCCCGCATTGGAGGCAGGTTCTTTACCATCTGAGCCTCCTGGGAGGTCATAACTATATATAGTAATATATAACTGGGGCCCCCGAGGTGGCTCAGTGGTAAAGAACCCACATACCGATGCTGGAGACGCAGGTTCGATCCCTGGGTGGGAAGCATCCCAAGGGGCATGGCCACCCACTCCAGGATTCTTGCCTGGAGAATCCCATGGACAGAGGAGCCTGGCGGGCTACAGTCCACGGGGTCACAGAGACTCAGACACGACTGAGTGGCTAACTCTCTCTTCCACTGTCTCCCTTAATCGGTGGCTTGAGGACTCTCCAGGCTCGCTTTCTAAAGCAAGACTGGATCCATAGCTAAGCTGTGATGCTGGGTGCCGCGCGTGGTGACATGGAAGCGTGTAGGGCGTACAGGCTCGTCCTGCCTAAAGCCGAGTCTGCGTTTCTTGCAGAAGGACCTGCGGGCCCCGGACGTGGTCATCGGAGCCGACACCATCGTGGTGAGCCTGCTTTCCGGCCTTCCGTGTCGCTGGCGGCTGAAATCCAGGCCTCGGGAAGGCAGGTTCTTTCTGAGTCCTGGGGGAGAATCTGCCCCAGGCTTCTCTCTCTCCTGGCTGCTAATGCTTTTTTTTCCAAATTCCTGGGTGTCCCTGGGCTGGTGGCCGCCTCCCTCCCGTCTCTGCCTCTGTCTCCACGTGGCCTCTGCTCTGTGTCTCTCCTGTTACGAGAACACTGTCCATCATGGATTAGGATGCGCCTGGCTCCAGTACAACCTCCTCGTAGAATTTGCTACATCTGCAAAGATCCTATTATCAGATAATGTCCTGTTCTCAGGGCTGGGGGCGGGGGTGGGGGTGCATCAGGACCTGGGGAAAAGGAATCTCCCCGAGATAGGGGTTTTGGCCACCGAGAGTCGGGCTTTTGGATGGGTCATCACAGTGATCCATAGAGCAGTCTCGCTGGTCATGGCGGTCTATCTGAGACCCCGGCTGGCCTGATGGTGAGCATCGCCCAGGGGTGCTGGGCCTCGTTGCTGAGCTGTTCATAGCAGCAGTGGATGAGTGTGTCGACGGATGATGGATGGATGGATGATGGATGGATGGTTGGGTAGATGGTTGGATGGATGATGGTTGGGTGGATGGAAAGATGATGGATGGATGGACAGATAGATGGATGGATAGATAGATGGATGGATGGTTGGGTTGGTGGTTGGATGGATGATGGATGGGTGGATGGAAGGATGAATGGATGGATGGTTGATGGATGGATGAATGGATGGTTGGGTACATGGTTGGAGGGATGGGTGGATAATGGATGGATGGATAGATGGATAGAAGATGCGTGGATGGATGGATGGGTAGATGGATGGATGGTTGAGTTGATGGTTGGATGGATGATGGATGGATGGATGGTTGGGTGGATGGAAGGATGATGGATGGATGGATAGATGGATGGATGGTTGGGTTGATGGTTGGATGGATGATGGATGGGTGGATGGTTGGGTGGATGGAAGGATGATGGATGGATGGATAGATGGATGGATGGTTGGGTTGATGGTTGGATGGATGATGGATGGGTGGATAGTTGGGTGGATGGAAGGATGATGGATGGATGGATAGATGGATGGATGGTTGGGTTGATGATTGGATGGATGATGGATGGGTGGATGGTTAGGTGGATGGAAGGATGAATAGATGGATGGTTGATGGATGGGTGGATGGATGGTTGGGTACATGGTTGGATGGATGGATGGATAGATGGATTGATGGATGGATGGTTGAGTTGATGCCTGGATGATGGGTGGATGGATGGTTGGGTGGATGGAAGGATAAATTGGTGGATGGTTGATGGATGGGTGGATGGATGGATGGTTGAGTAGATGGTTGGATGGATGGATAGATAGATGGATGGATAGATGGGTAGATAGATGGATGGATAGTTGGATAGATGGTTGGATGGATAAATGGATGCTTGGATGGAGATGAATAGATGATGGATGGATGGATGGTTGATGGATGGGTGGATGGATAATGGATGAATGGATGCATGGTTGTGTAGATGGTTGGATGGATAGATGGATGGGTGGGTGGATAATGGATGGATGGATAGATGGATAGAAGATGCATGGATGGATGTTTGGGTAGATGGTTGGATGGATTGACGGATGGTTGGCTAGATGAATGGGTGGATGGATAAATGGATGGTTGGATGGATGATGAATAGATAATGGATTGATGATGGATGAATGGGTGGATGGAAGGATGAATGGATGGGTGGTTGATGGATGGATGGGTGAATGGATGGATGGATGTTTGGGTAGATGGTTGGAGGGATGGATGGATAATGAATGGATGAATAGATGGATAGAAGATACATGGATGGATGGATGGGTAGATGGTTGGATGAATGGATAGAGGGATAGACGGTTGGATAGATAAATGATGGGTGGGTGGGTGGATGGATGATGGATGGATAGATGGATGGATGGTTGAGTTGATGGGTGGATGGATAGATGGATGGATGGACGGTTGGGTTGGTGGTTGGATGGATGATGGATGGGTGGATGGTTGGGTGGATGGAAGGATGAATGGATGGGTGGGTGGATGGATGGATGGATAGATGGACAGATGATTGGATGGATAAATGATGGGTGGGTGGGTGGATGAATGATGGATGGATAGATGGATGGATGGTTGAGTTGATGGGTGGATGGATGATGGATGGATGGATGGTTGGGTGGATGGAAGGATAAATTGGTATATGGTTGATGGATGAGTGGATGGATGGATGGTTGGGTAGATGGTTGGAGGGATGGGTGGATAATGGATGGATGGATGGATGGAAGATGCATGGATAGATGAATGGGTAGATGGTTGGATGGATAGATGGATTGATAGATGGACAGATGGTTGGATGGATAAATGATGGGTGGGTGGGTGAATGGATGATGGATGGATAGATGGATGGATGGTTGAGTTGATGGGTAGATGGATGATGGATGGATACATGGTTGGCTGGATGGAAGGATGAATGGATGGATGGTTGATGGATGGATGGGTGAATGGATGGATGGATGATTGGGTAGATGGTTGAGTTGATGGGTGGATGGATGGATGGTTAGATAGATGGATGGATAGTTGGGTAGATGGTTGGATAGATAAATGGATGGTTGGATGGATGATGAATAGATGATGGATTGATGATGGATGGATGGGTGGATGGATGATGGGTAGAAGGTTGGATGGATAGATGGATGGATGGATGATACATGGATGGATGGTTGTGTAGATGGTTGGATGGATAAATAGATGGATGGGTGGATAATGAATGGATGGATAGATGGATAGAAGATGCATGGATGGATTGATGGATGGTTGGCTAGATGGATGGTTGGATGGATAGGTGGATGGATGGATGATGCATGGATGGGTAGGTGGTGGGATGGATAGATGGATAGAAGATGCATGGATGGATGGTTGGGTAGATGGTTGGATGGATTGATGGATGGTTGGCTAGATGGATGGGTGGATGGATGATAGGTGGATGGATGGATGATGCATGGATGGGTAGATGGTTGGATGGATAGATGGATAGAAGATGCATGGATGGATGGTTGGGTAGATGGTTGGATGGATTGATGGATGGTTGGCTAGATGGATGGATGATAGGTGGATGGATGGATGATGCATGGATGGGTAGATGGTTGGATGGATAGATGGATAGAAGATGCATGGATGGATGGTTGGGTAGATGGTTGGATGGATTGATGGATGGTTGGCTAGATGGATGGATGATAGGTGGATGGATGGATGATGCATGGATGGGTAGATGGTTGGATGGATAGGTGGATGGATGGGTGATGCATGGATGGTAGGTGGTTGGATGGATAGAATGGTAGGTGGATGGATGGATGAACAGCATGGGGTCCGTCCACACAGTGGAATATAACGCAGTCATGAAAAGGAGGGAAGCCCCGACACAGGCCGCAGCGAGGATGGACGTCGAACATACAGCGCTCAGTGAGAGAAGCGGGACGCAGAAGGGTACATGTTACTGTATTTGTATGAAATATCCAGAATAGGGAAATCCACTGAGGAAGAAATCAGATCAGCAGTGGTCAGGGGCTAGAGAACGAGGGGGGAGAGCAGCTTATGGGGATGGGGTGTTCCAGACGATGAAAGACTTTGGGAACTCGATAGCGACCCTCACCCAACAGTGGAAATGTAGCACATGGTTTCGTTTAACGTGGTGAGTGTCACATTATGCGAATCTCACCTAAATTAAAAAAAAATACATGAGTCTGAAACGCTGGACAGTGCAGCTGGCGCCGAGCAGCTCGCGGAGCAGAAGCAACTGCCCGTGGCGTTTCTCTCGCAGGCGGTCGGGGGGCTGATCCTGGAGAAGCCGGGGGACAAGCAGGACGCCTACCGCATGCTCTCGAGGTGGGTGGGTCCCGGCGGTCCTCGGGGACGCGTGGGACAGAGCCTGGGCCGCTCGCCATCTGTCCACTCACCGTCAGCATCCGCTCATCAGCCGTCTGTCCACCCACCCATCACCCATCACGTCCCCGTGTCTGCCACGGGCGTCACGCCCGTGTCTCCTGTAGACAGCCCCTCCTGGTTCAGGTCACAGGACCAGGCCATGCCCTTGAACCGACCTCGACTCTTAACCGGGCTCTGATTCCCCACACCACCCCCCCACATTCAGGGTCTCCTCCTGGCTCGGTCATGCTGAGTGTCCAGGCCCAGGACTGCACAGAGACTCAGGAAAGGGGCGGCCCAGAGTGGCCAGGATCTGGGTCCTCTGTGCCCTGCCGGCCGCTCCCGTCAGGGTCCACGTGGTCCCATGTTTTGTCCCGTGAGATGGCCTGACCACCCCCCCAGCCCCTCTCTGAGCTCAGTGACCACAGTCTCGCGGGGAAGCTTCACGGTCCCCCTGGGACGGTTTCCTCGGCGATCGCGCAGCCGGGGTGATGGGGGGGTGGGGGGGGTGGCACTATGATCAGCAGTTATATAGATGGGGTGGGTGGACAGGGGCCTCGTGCTGCGGGGCAGGCGTCGCCCTGCATTCCCGAGACAGTCCGGACACTCACGCGTCCGGCCCGGCCGTGTGTTGCAGGCTCAGCGGGAAGGAGCACAGCGTTTTCACGGGCGTGGCCATCGTCCACTGCGGCACCAAAGGTACCCGGGCGGCGCGCGTCCCCACCTCCCCTGGGCGTCAGGGCCATCGTGGGAGCAGCCGCGGCTCCTGGGGGGAGGACCCGGGCGCCCTGGGCCGTCCCTGTCTTTGCTACCACGTGGGCCCGCCCTCCCTCCTGGCCTGGGAACGTTGGGGTCCCACGTGGAAATATGGGGGTTCATCGTGAGCATCCAGTGGACCCCATGTAGGGTGTGGGGGACATTCCACCTTGTCCAACACGACCCACCCAGAGCCTGCCTTTGAGCTCTCTGGTCTGAAAGGTGGAGAAGTGTGGGTCCCATTGGCAGGCATGAAGACACAAAAAGCCTGAGGAATAACTTTTAAAACTGCTTAAAAGAGACTTTAGCCCCAGGAAGGACCCTGTCACGGGATTTAGGGCCATCCTCATCCAGGAGGAACCTTATCTCGGACCCTTCACTTCATCACACCTGCAGAGACCCTCTTTCCATATAAAGTTCTGTTCTGAGGTTCTAAGTGGGTGTGAAGTTTAAGGAGCACCATGGAGACTGCTGGGGGCTTCCCAGGCGGCTCAGCGGTAAAGAACCCACCTGGCAATGCAGGAGACAAGAGACGGGAATTTGATCCCTGGGTCGGGAAGATCCCCTGGAGAAGGGCATGGGAACCCACTCCAGTGTTCTTGCCTGGAGAATCTCATGGACAGAGGAGCCTGGCGGGCTATGATTGATGGGTCACAAAGAATCGGACACGACTGAGACACCGACCTTGCACGCACACACTCATTGACCCCGGGACACCTGGTGTGGAGGTTTTTCACACGTGGCCCCCTATGTGTGCCCAGCATGCTACGTGCGTGGGGCATTTCCAACCCCACAGCCGAAAGCCTCATGAAGATCCCAGAATTATGCTGTCATAATGATATAACTCCAGGCCATAAATTCCCACAGAAAGCAGAGGCCCCGTCTCGTCCAGCCCTGTGGACTGCGGGCCTTTCTGCTGCTTGCCCATTTTGTTGGGTGCTTTTTCAGCTTCCCAGGTGGCTCAGACGATAAAGGATCTGCCTGCAATGCAGGAGGCCCAGGTTCGATCCCTGGATCGGGATCTCCTGGAGGAGGAAATGGCGCCCCCCTCCATTCTTGCCTGGAGAATCCCATGGATGGAGGAGCCTGGTGGGCTGCAGTCCCTGGAGTTGCAAAGAGTTGGACGTGACTGAGCGACTGACGCTCTCACTTCACTTTCTGTTTTGTTCTTTTTCTCTTTGTTTCCCTTGTCCACAGTGGAGAATCCTTTATCCCATATTAATGAGCCTGTGTGTCTTTGTCTGTGTGTGTGTCTGACTCTCTGCGACCCCATGGACCGCAGCACGCCAGGGCTCCCTGTCCATCACCAACTCCCGGAGTTTGCTCAAACTCATGTCCATCGAGTCGGTGATGCCGTCCAACCATCTCCTCCTCTGTCGTCCCCTTCTCCTCCCGCCTTACATCTTTCCCAGCATCAGGCTCTTTTCCAGTGAGTCAGCTCATCTCATCAGGTGGCCAGAGCACTGGAGCTTCAGCTTCAGCATCAGGCTTGCCTCCTCCTGGGCCCCAAGGCTTAGACCCACGGGCCCCTGGGGGCAGCGGCCGCGTCCCCTCACCGCAGCGCGCGCTTCCTTGCAGACGGTCAGCTGGACACTGAGGTGTGCGAGTTCTACGAGGAGACCACGGTGAAGTTCTCGGAGCTGTCGGAAGAGCTGCTGTGGGAATACATCGACAGCGGGGAGCCCATGTGAGTCTCTGTCCGCAGCCGCGGCGCTGAGCCCAGTCTGTCCGGAACCGCGGTGCTGAAGCCAGTCTCTGTCCGCAACCGCGGTGCTGAATGCCCGCCGTGGGCAGGAGACAGGCCAGGGCTGAGCCCGCGCTGGGGGCTTGTGCCCGCCACATGCCCAGGGGCCCAGGGCTGGGCAGCGTGCTTAGGAAGGATGGAAGGATGTCTTACCCCGCCACCCTGTCCTGCCACCACTGCCGTCTCCCCCAGCAAAGGGCACTGCTGTGGGTCGGGCGGGTCAGGGCAGATGGTGCCATGGGGTGGTCTCCCCACCCAGTGTCACTGATAGTCACTCAGTCGTGTCTGACTCTCTGCGACCCCACGGGCTATAGCCCACCAGGCTCCTCTGTCCATGGGATTCTCCGGGCAAGAACCCTGGAGTGGGTTGCCAGATCCTTCTCCAGGAAATCTTCCCAACCTAGGGATCGAACCTGTGTCCCCTGCATTGCAGGCAGATTCTTTACGACTGGCGCCACCTGGGAAACCCTTTGGCACTTGAAGGGACCCCTGCACCCCAAATCCCAGCTCCTGCCCTTCTGTGCACCCTGATCTGTGGGGGGGGGTGGGGAGGTTACAGTTGAGAAGGGCTGGGGGCTCAGTCAGGATGGACAGAAAAGGATGGACCCCTTTTCCCCTGTAAGGAGGTCTCAGCAGAGGTTTCCGGGAAGACCTGGGCTGTGGACCCCCACGCGGAGTCCTCCTATTGAGGATCCGGTCAGAGACATGCGGGAAAACCCCACTGGGGGGTCCCAGTCTCTTGAGGGCAAAGCCCACTCTCTCAGGAGACCCAGGCCTGGCCCCCTCACGTACCCCCAGAAGCCGCCGGAGCCTTCATCCCATCCCGGGGTTGGGACCGAGGGATGCTCCTTCGGGCTGATGGAGCCAGCCGCCCCGGCGCACAGCTGCCTGGGGTCTGAGGTCAGCTGGCTCTCGGCCGGCCGGGTGTGCGCGCCCAGCAAAGCTCAGCATCACCGTGTCCATCTCTTCCCTCCTTGCCGCCGCGCTGTGGTCCTTCCCGCCATGCAGGGACAAGGCCGGCGGCTACGGGATCCAGGCGCTGGGTGGGATGTTGGTGGAGTACGTGCGCGGCGACTTCCTCAACGTGGTGGGCTTCCCGCTGAACCGCTTCTGCAAGGAGCTGGCGCGCCTGTACCACGCACCCCGGACCCCCGGCGCCCCGCGGCGGGCCCGGCACGACTCCATCCCGGCCGTCGACACGTTCGAGGATCTCAGCGACGCCGAGGGAGGCGGCTCTGACCCGACTCGGGCCAACGCGGGCCTGGAGGCTGGCGGGGCGCGGCCGCAGGCTCCCCGCACCCAGGAGGCAGACCTGAACGGGATGCCGGACAGCCCGGCCCCGCTCCCCGCGGGCCTCCTGGAGCTGATGGACGGCTTCAAAGCATCCAAGGTACCTGTGTGCATTCACGATCACGTGAGCCCAGCACGGGGGCGCTTCAAACCACAGGCATCCATCACACCCCCCCCCCACCCAAGCCCTGGGGACCGGACGTCTGAGGCCAGGGGGTCCCAGGGCTGAGCTTCCTGCAGAAGCTCCAGGGGAGGGTCCTCCCCGCCTCTTCCGGCTTCCGGGGCCTCCAGGCATCCGACCCTGGGCTGGTGGCCGCCTCCCTCCCGTCTCCGCCTCCGTCTCCACGGGGCTTCTCCTCTGCGTCCGTCTCTCCTCTTCCGTGTCTTATAAGGACCCTGTTACGGGGTTTAGGGCCACCCCCATCCAGGAGGACCTCATCTCAGACCCTTCACTCCAGCACGTCTACGGAAACATTTTATTTCCACAGACGGCCTTGTTCGCACATTCTGGGGCTCAGGATGTGAGCGTCATCGTTTTTGAACAGGGCTGGCGGTTCTGGGGCGGGGTCCGTGAGGGTGTCTGAGGCTGACAGGGTCACACCACCCTGTGCCCCACGTGTCCAGGGAAGGTTCCTTTGTTACGAGAGCCGCGGGGAGGTTAGGCTGTCCCGTGGGGTGTGTGGTGAGCGGCGTGGACAGTCTGTGTCCTGCAGAGAGCGTCCACTGCAAGGTCCCAGGGCTTGTGGCCTCGACGTGGGCACCGCGGGGAGCTAGACGCACCCCTTGACTGGAGCACGTTGGGTTTTCTCTGCCAAGAGAGCTTTTCGGCTTAACCCTCACCAGCTCTCCCCTGGAGCAGACTTAGTGCAAGCTGGAGCCTGAACCCAGCTCTCCCCTGCAGGAGGAGGGGGCCTGGTAGGCGGGGCGTCTCTGACCTGTCTCTTATACACATCTAGATGTGTATAAGAGACAGTCACCGCAGCGCGCGCTTCCTTGCAGACGGTCAGCTGGACACTGAGGTGTGCGAGTTCTACGAGGAGACCACGGTGAAGTTCTCGGAGCTGTCGGAAGAGCTGCTGTGGGAATACATCGACAGCGGGGAGCCCATGTGAGTCTCTGTCCGCAGCCGCGGCGCTGAGCCCAGTCTGTCCGGAACCGCGGTGCTGAAGCCAGTCTCTGTCCGCAACCGCGGTGCTGAATTCCGGGCCCGGGGGGGGGGGGGGCCTGGTGGGCGGGGCGTCTGCCAGTCCCGGGCTCCCTGCCCCCGCCTCGCCGCCGTCCGTGGGGTCGCAGGCTGCCTGTGGGCCTCCTTCCCGGTCAGGCCCTGCTCACGGCCTGCAGGCTCCGGGTGTTCGATGCACTGAAAGACCGAGGGCCCCTGACGGCCGCGGACCTCGCCCGCGAGATCGACGCCTCGGTGGCCGGCACCGCGCGCCTGCTTGACGTCTGTGCGGCCCTGGGGTTGCTGGACAAGTCGGACCGAGGTGAGGGGCTTCCCGGGTGCCATCGGGGCAGCTCCGCAGGCGGGACCCGGCCGCCCAGTGACGGTGGCTCCTGAGCAGAGATGGATGGGCAGACTGCCGGCCTTGTGTCCCAGGCGCGCGGCGCTTCCCAGGGGGCGGGGAGCGGGGCGGGGCAGAGAGGAGAGAGGGGTGTGTGTGTGTGTGTGTGTGTGTGTGAGATGTTTAGGAGGAAACGGGGATGTCTGTGTGTGATGTTAGGAGGAAGCAGGTGTGCGTGTGAGAGAGATCTTTAGGAGGAAAGAGGTGTGTGTGTGATGTTTTGGAGGAAACGTGTGTGTGTGTGTCTGTGTGTGTGTGTGATGTTTAGGAGGAAATGTGCGTGTGTGAGAAAGATAGGTTTAGGAGGAAACGTGTGTGTGTGTGATGTTGAGGAGGAAACGTGTGTGTGTGATGTTTCGCAGGAAACGTGTGTGTGTGTGTGTGTGTGTGTATGTATGATGTCTAGGAGGAAAGTGTGTGTGTGATGTTTAGGAGGAAACGTGTGTGTGTGTGATGTTTAGGATGAAACGTGTGTCTGTGATGTTTAGGAGGAAACAGTGTGTGTGTGATGTTTAGGAGGAAATGTGTTTGTGTGATGTTTAGGAGGAAACGTGTGTGTGTGTGTGTGTGTGTGTGTGTGTGATGTCTAGGAGGAAACTGTGTGTGTGTGTTTAGGAGGAACTAGGGGTGTATGTGTGTGTGTATGTGTGTGATCTTCAACAGAAAGACTTCCTAATGGACTCCGAGGGGTTGTATCAGCGAGGGTTCTCCGAGGAAACAACTCGCAGGGTGTGTGTGAGCAGCATAGACACCTGGGTATTCTTACTTACCTGTTCAGGTAGGCAGACAGGTGAGGTGAATGCCGAGAGGCTGACTGAGAGTAGACACTTAGATTGACGGACGGATGGATGACGGATAAACAGATGATTCGTGGGTGGACAAACAGGTAACAGACAGATGCTGCTTGCCCAGGCGCTTCAGGCGTGGCCAGCTTTTTTGAGACCCCACGGACTGTAGCCCGCCAGGCTGCTCTGTTCCTGGGACTCTGCAGGCAAGAATCCTGGAGTGGGTTGCCATTGCCTTCTCCAGGGGAGCTTCCCCACCCAGGGATCAAACTTTCGTCTTGTGTGTCTCCTGCACTGGCCCCAAGATTCTTTCCTGCCGAGACCCCTGGGAGCCCAGTAGATAGATGGGTGGATGGGTAAATGATAGACAGCTTGACTGATTCATAGGTGAGTGTATAGGCATGTAAATGGTAAGTAGATGGATGAATAGAGAGTTGATAGAAAGGTCACCAGACAGATAGCTGATGAATAAATAGAGGACAGATAGATAAACAGAAAGACAGACAGATGGTAAATCCAGGCTGATGGATGGACAGGTGGATAAACAGTACATACATTGATAGAGTAATAGATATAAACTGATAACAGAGATGATAGCGAGATTGGTAGATCGATAAAGTGAAAAGGGAAAGTGAAGTCGCTCAGTCGTATCTGACTCTTTGCGACCGCGTGGACTGTAGCTTACCAGGCCCCTCCATCCATGGAATTTTCCAGGCCAAGAGTACTGGAGTGGGTTGCCATTTCCTTCTCCAGGGTAGATAGATAAATGATGGATAAATGGGTGATAGATGGAGGGATTGATGGATAGGCAACAGATGTGTCGATGGGTAAATGATAGATGAGCTGAGATGAGAAATGAGAGGTAAACAGGTTTATTCACACACAGATGACAGCTGCTTAACAGACAGGTAGATGACACATGTATAGACGGACAGATAGATGGTTAACAGACGAGAGAGAGATGGAGGGGATTGACAGATACTACACAGACAGGCTGATGCATAGACGGGCTTCCCAGGTGGCTCCGTGGTAAGGAACCTGCCTGCCAGTTCAAGAGACGCGGGTTCGGTCCCTGAGTCGGGAAGATCCCCTGGAGGAGGAAATGGCAACCCACTCCAGTGTTCTGGCTTGGAGAGTCCCATGGATGGAGGAGCCTGGTGGGCTGAAGTCCATGGGGTCGCATAGAATCGGGTGCGTGCGAGGGCGTCACGCTGTCGGCCGGATGATGCTTGCGCTAACCCCGCCAGGAACCGGAGCGGCGGCCCCCCCGCTCCCCTCCCCGTCCCTCTGATGTTCACGGGAGCGCTTATGGGGGTCCCACGACGCCCTGTCCTTTCAGGTTACAGCAACACGGAGACGGCCAGCCTGCACCTGGCGTCGGACAGCGAGCAGTCTCTCCACGGCCTGGCCGCCTACCAGGACGGGCCCGTCTGGGGCGCCTTCACGCACCTGGGCCGGGCCGTGCGGGAGGGCACAGCGTGGACCCCAGAGCCCCTGCTGCAGGTACCCCAGAACCTGACGCTGCTTCTCACGTGCCGTCACTGGCCACGGGCCCCGAAAGCATCCCAGACCCGGGGACCATCAGAACCCGTTATCCCGGTGGGAGGCTGTGGATGCGGGCTCTTAGGGACGGCGTGGGGGGCAGCCGGCCGCCTACAGCTGCCGAAGAGGGTGTTTCCACGAAGGGGCTGCCGCACGCCAATGCCCATTTCCTTCGTGAGGGTAGATTGTGTAGAGACTGTGCCTTGTGAGCGCGCAGTCTGCAAATCCCTCCCTGCCCTGCCTCCTGGCTCCCGACCCTCCAGAGAGAGCCTTGTGGGGGTGTTCCGTGGGTCCGGAGGCGGGGGCTTCCCTGGTGGCTCAGCTGGTGAAGAAGCCGCCTGCAATGCGAGAGACCTGGGTTTGATCCCTGGGTTGTGGAGATCCCCTGGAGGAGGAATTGGCAACCCACTCCAGTATTCTGGCCTGGAGAATCCCATGGACTGTAGTCCATGGGGTTGCAAAGAGTCGGACACGACTGAGCAAGTTGCTTCCCTGGTGCCTCAGATGGTAAAGAATCTGCCTGCAATGTGGAAAACCGGGGTTCGATCCCTGGCTGAAGCCGATCCCCTGGAGGAGGGCATGGCAACCCACTCCAGTATTCTGGCCTGGAGAATCCCATGGACTGTATAGTCCACGGGTCACAGAGAGTTGGACAGGACTCAGCGAGTCTCAGCTTCTTTTCACTTAGACACGGAAGACGTTTATTTCCTTTGGTTGCAGAAGCTGGACATCTGAGCTCCCGGTGAGGGTGGGTTCAGTGTCCGGCGAGGACGCAGTTCCTGGCTCCTCGAGGGACGTCTTCTTGTCCTCCCCTCCCTCCTCGCTGTGCCCCGCGCCCCTCCCCATCTGCCTACCAAGCCCCCATGTTTAGCTGCTCAGTCGTGTCTGACTGTTTGCGACTCCATGGACGGTAGCCCGCCAGGCTCCTCTGTGCATGGGATGCTCCAGGCAAGGATACTGGAGTGGGTTGCCATGCCCTCCTCCAGGGCATCTTCCCCACCCAGAGGTGGAGCCCAGGTCTCCTGCACGGCACGTGGACTCTTTACCGTCTGATCCACTAGGGAAGCCCACGAAGCCCCCTGCCCTCAAGAGATGCCACGCAGAATGCCATCCCGGGTGCAGGACCGCCTGGGCCCCCGGTGGGGCTCTCCTGAGATCCTCTTCCATTTCAGGACCCCCACAAGCGAAGCACGGAGGCGACCCTGCAGTTCATGAGGGCCTCGCACGGCCTCAGCAAGCTGACCGCCCAGCACGTGGCCACGGCCTTTGACCTGTCCGCATTCACCTCCGCCTGCCACCTGGGAGGTACATCCCTTCGCCCGACAGGAGTCAGGCAAACGGGTGCCAGCGTTCCTTCTCTTGTCGGAAGCTGAAGATGCCGTACCTGCAGATAGGCTCACCCAGCGGTTCAGACGGGGAAGAATCCGCCTGCGAGGCAGGAGACCCAAGTTCGATCCCTAGGTTGGGAAGATCTCCTGGAGAAGGGAATGGCAACCCGGTCCAGTATTCTCGCCTGGAGAATCCCCAGGGACAGAGGAGCCTGGCGGGGTTACAAGTCCACGGGGCTGCGGAATCAGACATGACTGAGCGACTAATACACAATACCTACTAATAAGACTTGGGAAATGGGTTTATCTCTACAAACCACACAAGGATCTAAGTGTATGCTGGGTGGATGCGGGGCTTGGGGTGATATTCCCAAGTGCTAGGAGGTCCCAGGGATGGCTCGGGACCCTCGTAGAGTTTATGAGACCCTTCCTGGGGTCTGCCAAGCAGGGGAGGGGACCGTGGAACCTGTCTGCTGCCATCTCATGAGGTCTGACTATGCCACACACACACACCTCCTCCACCCCTCCCAGCCAGTCCTTCTCCCAGGACATTGGACGGAGGAGAAGCACATGCCTTCCCAAGGGGTATAGTGGGATTGGGGTCCTAGGAGGGCTCCTGAGCTGCCGGCTGGCATTTTCCCATCCTCTGCAGAGCTCTCCTCCAGGTGGCTCAGAGTGGCTGCTGTGGCACCAGCCATCCCATCTGCATTCCCACAACAGAACAGAGAAGGAAAGAGTATAACTCTCTAGAACTCTACTCTGAGGATTCCCCGTGGATCTCTGTCCGCCCTGCTCACCTGGCTCGGGCCAGCGCTTGCTCCAGTACCACTCCCCAAGGCCCTGAGCTTGAGACAGCAGACGTCTCCCCACTGGCTGACCTCTTTTGAGGGCAGAGGCGCAGGGCACGTCGGAGCGCGCTGATGTGGCCCTGCCAGAGCTGCACCTCTGGAGACAGGCCAGGATGGCCCAGAGCCCACGTGTCTTCCCACAGGCTGCACAGGCGCCCTGGCCCACAAGCTTGTCCAGGAGTACCCGCGTCTGCACGTGACCGTGTTTGACCTCCCAGAGGTCATCAAGCTTGCCGGGGACTTCCAGACCGACGCACGGCCGTCAGAGCGGGTCCACTTTGTGCCAGGTCAGTGCACGGCCTTGTCTGCCAGCTGTCACTCTGGGCGGCCTTATCTATCTCCTGTAGGGGGTGAGTGGGGCTTCCCTGGTGGCGCACTGGTAAGGAGCCAGCTGCCACAGCAAGAGATGTGGGTTTGGTCCCTGGGTCGGGAGGATCCGCTGGAGGAGGAAGTGGCACCCACTCCAGTATTCTGTCCTGGGAAATCCAGCAGAGGAGTTTGGCGGGCTACAGTCCATGGGGTGTCAGAGAGCTGGACACGACTGAGCATGCACACACGTGTACGGCCTGTGCGTGTCTTATGTCGACATCTGTCTCTGTGTCTGAGTGTGTATTATGTGAGTGTGCGTGCCTGTGAGTGTGTGCACGTGTGTCTGTGTGTGCATGCATGCGTGTGTGGTCTGTGTGTGTGTGTCTAAATATGTATGTGCCCGTGGGTCTCTGTGTCTTTGTGTCTGTGTGTGTCTTTGTGTCTACATCTGTCTCTGTGTCTGAGTGTATATTATCTGAGTGTGCGTGCCTGTGAGTGTGTGCCCGTGGGTCTTTGTGTATTTGTGTCTGTGTGTGTCTTTATGTCTACATCTGTCTGTGTATTTGAGTGTGTATCTGAGTGTGCATGCCTGTGAGTGTGTGCCCGTGGGTCTGTGTGTGCATGCATGCTTGTGTGGTCTGTGTATGCATGCATGCTTGTGTGGTCTGTGTGTGTGTGTCTAAATATGTATGTGCCCATGGGTCTGTGTGTGTCTACCTGTGTTTCTCTGTGTGTCTGTGTGT
>SJYT01030954.1:634013-650867 GCA_006410635.1 Cephalophus harveyi
ACACCCGCAGCTGCAGGCTGACGGCAGCTAACGTCTGCCCGAGCGAGCAGCCCTGGCCGTGGGGCCTTATTCGCCTCGCTCTCCTTTTCGTGTTCGGACTCTTTGCAGTTAAAAAAAAAAACATAAAACAGATCATTAAAAGGATAGAGGTGGAAATATGACTGACGGACAGACAACCCGTCTTTTCCTAGCTTAGAAACACAAGCAGGCGCGCTAGGGGCAAAGAAGCCGCCTGCTAATGCAGGAGACCCAGGAGACGCAGGCTCGATCCCCGGGAGGGGAAGATCCCCTGGAGGAGGAAATGCAACCCACTGCAGTATCCCAGCCTGGAGAATCCCACGGACAGGGAGGCTGGGGGGCTGCGGTCCACGGGGCTGCAGAGAGTCGGAGACGATCAAAGGAACTGAGCGTGCACAAGCATTTCTCGGTTAGAATTTGCCTGGGCCTGGCCCCACCCTCCAGGTGCAATTCATTCATTCACTCACTCACTCACTCAGCAGACGATGCCTGCCCACTGCCCAGCAGGACTGTCTGGACGCATCACTGGCTCACATCTGCCCTCTTCTCGCCTCTGGGGTGCGTGGGTGGGCACGACCATAGGCCAAAAATAGGCCAAAAGGATGTACCTTGACCACCAGTGTGTCTGGCCTGCTGGCCCACCAACATGCCCTCGTAGGATCCCTGGGGGTCTCCAGCAGACACGGTCACCGAGCGGGCCACTTATCAGTCACCAGCCCAGGTCCCTTAAAGGCAGGGTCTGATCTTGGCGGCGCTAGTGGTGAAAAAGTAACAAAAAGGCCACTTGCCAATGGAGGAGACCTCGGTTTCATCCCTGCGCTGGGAAGACCCCCTGGAGGAGGGCATGGCGACCCCCTCCAGCATTCTTGCCTGGAGAATCCCATGGACAGAGGAGCCGGGTGGGCTGCAGTCCACGGGGTCGCAGAGGGTCAGACACAGCTGAGGCCACTGAGCAGAGCGCGATCCCATCGCTGGCTGACACCGAGGACTGACTCACAGAGTGTGGCCCCCCGCCCCCGCCCCCCGCAATTCGCCCCTCAGCCCTTCCGCGACTCAGCCAATCATCTTTAGCCACCTCTTTTAGTTAACCCACCCATCTTTCAGATGTCGCTGAGTCGCTAAGAGTCCTGTCTGGCTTTTTTTTTTTTGCAACCCACACGGACTGTAGCCCGCCAGGCTCCTCTGTCCGTGGGATTTCTCAGCCAAGACTGCCGGAGCTTCCCTGGTGGCTCAGACAGTAAAGAATCTGCCTGCAATGCAGGAGACCCGGGTTCGATCCCGGGGTCGGGAAGATTCCCTGGAGGAGAAAATGGCAACCCGTTCCAGCAGTCTGGCTACAGTCTATGGGGTCGCGGAGTCGGACACGACCAGACAAAAGCCATCTCTCGGGTACGCAGCCTCTAACGCTGTGCCCGTCGTGATTAAAGCTCCGGGCGGTGCTGAGGAATGGGGACCGGCCTTCGGTCTCTGCACCCCTGCCCTCCGCAGTCCCGGAACAGGGCCCTTTCCTTCCCCACCCCTACCCGCCATCCCACCTCCCTTAACCATCCCCATCCCAGTTCCCACGGGTGCACAGTCTTTTCCCCCAATACCCAGAACACACAGAGGGAGCAGACACCCATCTAAGGCCCACGTGAAGCGCTTTTAAAGGAGAAACACGTGCTGGCCCTAGTTAGCAACGGGGACAGATGCCACATTCATTCAGTCTTTCCCGCCGAGAGCAAGCTGCTGAGGAGTTGGGGCGGGAGAGGGGGGTGACCCCTGGGAGGCACGCAGGACCCCAGGGAGGGGGGGTCCATCACAGAGGGGACGGACAGGGTGGCGCAGAGGTTCACCGCCGCCCCCACCGAGGCTGCCGATGGCCGTTCTGGGGTGCCCGCCAGCTCTCAAAGCAAAGCGCGGCGCGCCAGGGCCTCGCAGCCCGAAGGACCAGCTCCGGCTGGAAAGTCCTCGTTGGCCCAGCGGGCAGTGATTAGCATCGCGGGATCGCGCCCCGCTCACACGGGCGGGTACCCGCTGTATAGAAGCTGCGGATGACCGGAGGGACGCGTCCCTCACCCGGGCGCGCCCCGGAGCCAGCGACACGGCCTCGCCCTGTCTTCCAGCGCCGTGTGGCCGCGGCCGGCCGGAACCGGGCTGGGCCACCAGCCAGCTCCGTCCTCCAGGCCCCAGGCCAGCCCCAGTGGAGCCTCAGAAAATGCCAGACCACCCTCATCCGCTGACAGCGACCTGATCCGTCCCCACCCCTCTGGGGCCCAGCCATTGTCCGGCCTCACCTCTTACCTGCCTCTCCCAAGAAGAGGACTCAGGAAGACCCTCCTGCCAGGACACCCGGGGCTGGAGAAATGAATGACCAGCTGGGGAGGGGGCGGTGCCTCGGCTCTCCCGGGTCAGCAGCGCCTAGCATCCATCCATCCAGGGTCACTTGGAGGAGACCCCCTCATGAGGGGGAGGGCGGGCCGGCAGAAAGGACAGAGAGGCAGGGATGAGAAAGAAGCAAGCTGCTGCTGCTGCTGCTAAGTCGCTTCAGTCGTGTCCGACTCCGTGCGACCCCAGAGACGGCAGCCCACCGGGCTTCCCGATCCCAGGGATTCTCCAGGCAAGAACACTGGAGTGGGCTGCCACCTCCTTCTCCAATGCATGAAAGTGAAAGTGAAGTCGCTCAGTTGCGTCCGACTCCCAGCGACCCCATGGACTGCAGCCCACCAGGCTCCTCCGTCCATGGGATTTTCCAGGCAAGAGTACTGGGGTGGGGTGCCATTGCCTTCCCCGGAAAGAAGCAAGAGAAACGGCAAAGTGTCAGTCACTCAGTCGTGTCCGACTCTTTGCGACCCCATGGACGGTAGCCCACCAGGCTCCTCTGTTCATGGGTTTCCCCGGCAACAATACCGGACTTGGGTTCCCATGCCCTCCTCCAGGGGATCTTCCAGACCCCGCCACCAAAACCTGGCTGCAGGCAGGTTCTTGACGTTCAGAGCCAACGTGGAGGGAGGGGCATAAAGAAAAAAGAGGAAGGGGGATAGGAAGAGAAAAAAGCAACAGGGCAGAGAGAGGCAAATTAAGAAATAATTCTGGCACCTGCGTTGCTACAAAGACTGTTTTCTGGCCCTGGCTACTGACACACCTCGGCTTTCGCTTTGTGAAAATTCACAGGACGATACACTCAGGACTTGGACTGTTTGGTTCTTTTTAATTCAATAAAGAGCTCACAGGGGCTTCCTTTGGTGGCGCAGATGGGAAAAGAACCTGCCTGCAATGCGGGAGATCTGGGTTCACTCCCTGGGTGGGCAAGATCCCCTAGAGAGGGAAATGGCAACCCACACCTGGAGGGCTAAGGTCTACGGGGTCGTGTCAACTACAAATTGGCAACAATTTGTAGCGCATTGCCAACAACTACACGACAAAGGCAGTTTGCCATCTGCCTCTCCGGAGATCCTTCAACAACCCCTGAGGGAGCTCTGGGTGGAGTGAGGCACTCTGTGCTCCAGGGAATGTGGTGGGGCAGGTCTTTAGATAGTTGGATGCTTTTAGGAACAGATTTTATGATCTCAGTCCTTGCAACTCCTCATATCTAGTCCGGTTCAGCTCAGTTCCGTCGCTCAGTTGTGTCCGACTCTTTGCGACCCCATGGACTGCAGCATGACAGGCCTCCCTGTCCATCACCCAAGTCCTGGAGTTTACTCAGACTCATGCCCATTGAGTCAGTGATGCCCTCCATCTCATCCTCTGTCGTCCCCTTCTCCTCCGGCCTTCAATCTTTCCCAGCACCAGGGTCTTTTCAAATGAAGTCAGCTCTTCGCATCAGGTGGCCAAAGGATTGGACTTTCAGCTTCAACATCAGTCCTTCATACCTCGAGAAGCACTAAATGCCTTCAAGGTGACATCAGACCCTCAAGACTAACAAAAACCTTTTGTAAACTGCTTCATGGCATTGAACTCCTCCTTCACCAAAACCTCATACATTGACTTTCCCCCACTGCCGCTTTGGAGCAGTCTCTCAGAGCTATTTGAGATGCTGCCTCCCAGGGCTGCAGCCGTCATTTTGGCCCCAGTGAAGCTTAACTCACAAGTCTCAAGTTGCACTTTTTTTTTTTCTTCCACAGTCACAAATGGTCAGACACGACTGAGCGAACACTGCATGCGTAAGGCCTTCCAAACATCAAGGTCTCCGGACACGCCCCTGGAGGCAGGGGGCCTATGCCGCGGCGTGTGACCTGTGTGCACACCTGTCGGCGCGTGGGCGTGTGCAACGGCTGCATACCTGTGCATGTCTGTAGACCCACGTATACACACACGTGAGCGTGTCAGTGAGCCTGTGAAACCAACACACGTGCCCCTGTTCTTCCAGGAGACACCCCGCCCCCAAGTCGCAGTGCCCGGCTCGACAGGGACACCCCGAGTCTGAGCCCCACTGGGCCCTGGAAAGGCAGCGGGACCTCCTCCCTCCCGGGACCCCCAAATGCACCCAGTCATCAGGGTCAGGGCGGGGTGCTCCACCTCCGGAGGCGCTCTCCTGGGCGGACCCGGGTCTCCGGGGCTGCGCACAGGCAAACCCTACTCCGAAGCCGGGCCGGCCGGGGTTGGGGGCCGTCTCGTACGCTGGGTCAGAACCCACAGACCGCATCGCTCGTCCCGCGGGGCGAGGCGGGGCCTGGAGGGCGCCAGGGGTCACCAGGACCTTTCGGGGCGGCTGGTTGGGGGGTGAGGGTCGCGGGCGGGACTGGGGGGTCTGCGGCGCGGAGCCGGGGCCCCAGTGATCGGGCCGGCCAGACTGGACGAGCGTGGGGACCCGAGCGCCCGGTGCTACGACTGGGAGAAGAGAGGGCGCGGGGCTTCGCAAAGCCCGGCCTGTCCCCTACGCCAGCGCAAGCATGACCTTGAAAAGGTCAAAGTGGCCGCCACGCACCCCACCGCGACCCGCCCCGGGCACGCTCGGCGCAGGGGCGGGGCGCGGCTCCCGACATGCCCCGCCGCGAGACGCACGGGCCAGGGGGCGGGGCCTGGGTGAGGGCGCAGCCAATAGACGCGGCGCACGGGGGGTCCGCGGGGCGGGGCGAGGCGCAGCTCCCGGGAGCCCGGCGGGGGCGGTGCGCGCGTCCACGGGCGGGGCCCGGGCGGCGGCGCAGCCAATGGGCGCGGCCGTATGGACCCACGGGGCGGGGCGAGGCGCCGCTCCCGGCAGCCCGCGCGGGGGCGGTGCGCGCGTCCAGGGGCGGGGCCCGGGCGGCGGCGCAGCCAATGGGCGCGGCCGTATGGACCCACGGGGCGGGGCGAGGCGCCGCTCCCGGCAGCCCGCGCGGGGGCGGTGCGCGCGTCCAGGGGCGGGGCCCGGGCGGCGGCGCAGCCAATGGGCGCGGCCGTATGGACCCACGGGGCGGGGCGAGGCGCCGCTCCCGGCAGCCCGCGCGGGGGCGGTGCGCGCGTCCAGGGGCGGGGCCCGGGCGGCGGCGCAGCCAATGGGCGCGGCCGTATGGACCCACGGGGCGGGGCGAGGCGCCGCTCCCGGCAGCCCGCGCGGGGGCGGTGCGCGCGTCCAGGGGCGGGGCCCGGGCGGCGGCGCAGCCAATGGGCGCGGCCGTATGGACCCACGGGGCGGGGCGAGGCGCCGCTCCCGGCAGCCCGCGCGGGGGCGGTGCGCGCGTCCAGGGGCGGGGCCCGGGCGGCGGCGCAGCCAATGGGCGCGGCCGTATGGACCCACGGGGCGGGGCGAGGCGCCGCTCCCGGCAGCCCGCGCGGGGGCGGTGCGCGCGTCCAGGGGCGGGGCCCGGGCGGCGGCGCAGCCAATGGGCGCGGCCGTATGGACCCACGGGGCGGGGCGAGGCGCCGCTCCCGGCAGCCCGCGCGGGGGCGGTGCGCGCGTCCAGGGGCGGGGCCCGGGCGGCGGCGCAGCCAATGGGCGCGGCGCGCGGGGGCCGCGGGGCGGGGCGCGGGCCCCTTAGCGGCTGCGCGCTGGTCGCCCCGTCCTTTCGGTCCCGGCGGCGGCAGCGCTGAGCCAGCGGCGCCCACCCTCCGGCTTTCTCTCTGCTTCTCCGCGCCTCCGCTCTGCTCTCCGCCCGCCGCCATGACGGAACAGGCCATCTCCTTCGCCAAGGATTTCCTGGCCGGGGGCATCGCCGCCGCCATCTCCAAGACGGCCGTGGCCCCGATCGAGCGCGTCAAGCTGCTGCTGCAGGTGCGTGTCGGGCTGCTGGCGCGCGGCCGCCGGGCAGGGCCCCGCGGAGCTCGGGGGCGCGCGCGGCCCCGGGACCGGAAGCGGGGCGGCCCCGCCGCTTTGTCCGCGCGCGGCCGACCCGGCTGGCTTCCGGGGGGTCGCATCACGTGGGCGCCGCCGCGAGGGAGCGCATGCGCGGGGGCCGCCCGGTGGCGATGTACGTATGACCGCATTGGGGCGCGGGCGGCCGCATGCGCGTCGGCGGCCGGCGGCGGCGCCCTCCGCGCGTGCGCACTGCGGCCTGCAGCGTTGGGGTGCGCATGCGCGGGGGGAGAGCCGCGTGGACGGACCCTGCGAGGTGTGGCTGGGGTCCCGTGCCCTTGGGCCGTGGACGGGGGAAGATCTTCACTGTTCGTACTTGTTTGCGCGGGTCTGACACGGAATAAACCGCGCTCGTCTGTTGGGAGCGTCACAAATGGGGAGCCCGTGGAATTAACGTTGCGATGGGATTGCAACCCCTAACGAATTCCACGGAAGGATGCTAGGAGAGCTGAAAGGCCCCTTGTAAATGTCTTAATAACTAAAGTCTGTCGCTGGTGACCTCTGCAGGTGTCAGGTGCCAATTGGCACTTGGGGGCACGTGCTGTCTACCTCTGAAAGCGGTAGTAGGTCAGTCGTGTCCGACTCCTGCGCCCCCATGGACTGTAGCCCGCCAGGCTCCTCTGTCCATGGGATTCTCCAGGCAAGGATGCTGGAGTGGGTAGCCATGCCCTCCTCCAGCGGATCTTCCTGACTCAAGGATGAAACCGGGGTCTCCTGCATTGCAGGGTGATTCTCGACCATCTGAGCCGTCTCTATGAGTATTAAATCAGGTGCTGCTGACCTTCAGACCCGTGAAGGAACCTCAGGGTGGAGAGCAGGAAGGAGGCATGCGGGTTCTGGGAAAAAGTGACAGGCCAGGTCATCAGACAGAGCTTTCCAGTGGCTGACTGTGAGCCCCCTTCTTGCTTGCCCACCTCATGTCACGTGTCCGATCATTGCCGACCCCATGGGCTGCAGCACGCCAGGCTTAACTGTCCACCGTTTAGAAACGCACTAGAAACCTTTACTGTGACGAATGCCCCTTGAGACTCTGAGAAAGGCTCTGCGAAAATACGGGCTTGCTCTGGGAACTTCCCATTGACCAGAAGCTCATCCAGTCTCGCCTCTTTGGCTCAATCTCTCAGCTATGTGAGCTGCTCTCCCCCGGGGGTGCAGTCCTCGTTTTGCCCCAAATCTTAACTCGCCACTCTGGGGTTGTGTATTTTCTTATAAGTGGCCATGGAGGTCTGCCCTAGGCCCTGGGTGAAGCCCTGTTTCCCCTCACCCCCGCCCCAAGGTGCTGCACGCCAAGCTTCCCTATCATGTTTGAAAAAGCATTAACCTTCACGGTGAGGAATGCACCTTGAGACTGTAAGAAACGCTCTGCGAAAATAAGCGCTAGCTCGTATGAACTTCTGTTCACCAGAATCTCATCCATGCCGACCTTTCCCTCGCCTCTTTGGAGCAGCCGCTCAGAGCAGTGTGAGCTTCACCAGCATCTCCTCTGAGGCACGGCGGTGTGCCCAGGCCCCCGGTAAAGCCCTGTGTCTCCCTCCGCCGCCCCGCAGGTGCAGCACGCGAGCAAGCAGATCGCGGCCGACAAGCAGTACAAGGGCATCGTGGACTGCATCGTGCGCATCCCCAAGGAGCAGGGCGTGCTGTCCTTCTGGCGGGGCAACCTGGCCAACGTCATCCGCTACTTCCCCACGCAAGCCCTCAACTTCGCTTTCAAGGACAAGTACAAGCAGATCTTCCTGGGGGGCGTGGACAAGCACACGCAGTTCTGGAGGTACTTCGCAGGCAACCTGGCCTCGGGCGGGGCGGCCGGGGCCACCTCCCTGTGCTTCGTCTACCCGCTGGATTTCGCCCGAACCCGCCTGGCGGCCGACGTGGGCAAGTCGGGCAGTGAGCGCGAGTTCAGGGGCCTGGGAGACTGTCTGGTGAAGATCACCAAGTCTGATGGCATCCGCGGGCTGTACCAGGGCTTCAACGTGTCGGTGCAGGGCATCATCATCTACCGCGCCGCCTATTTCGGCATCTACGACACCGCCAAGGGTGAGCTCCCTGCTGGAGGCGGCGGCGGGGGCGGCCCCCGGGGGCGGGGCCTAGTCCTGGGGGGAGGCACCTCGGCTGCTGATGGCTGAGGCTCCCAGCCCCGGCAGCTGGCCGCCGAGACCCAGGTGTGGGCCGGGCTCTCTCCTGGGCGAGGGGACTCTGAGTCCTCAGAGCTCCTCTGTCTGGGTGTGTCTGTTTAACCTCAGACCCGCCCGGTGACCTCATTTCACCTTCATTCTCTCTTGAAAGTGAAAGTGAAGTCACTCGGTCCTGTCCGACTCTTTGTGACCCCGTGGACCGTAGCCTTTCAGGCGCCTCCGTCCATGGGATTTTCCAGACAAGAGTGCTGGAGTGGGTTGCCATTTCCTTCTCCAGGGGATCTTCCCGACCCAGGAATAGCACTCGGGTCTCCGCATTGCGGGCGGACGCTTTACCATCTGAGCCACCACCCTCATTTCCAAAGACAGCTACGTTCTGGGCAGCTGAGGGTTAGGAGTAGAACGTGTGAATTCATCACCATTGATGAGAGGGATTCCTGGTTGGCCTGGGCACATAGCACAGAAAGGGCAGCTTGAGCGGCACAGCTTTACTGCTCCCAGGCCTGGAGGCTGGGGTCAGACCCAGGTGGGGGCTGGGCTGGTTCCTCCTGAGACGCCCTCCTCCCTGCTCCCCCCCGTGTGTCTGTCTGCCCTGACCTGTTAAGGGGCCCCCGTTGAATTGAGTGAGAATCTTTCTGTGGGATCTTGGTTTTGTCTATGAAATGTTTGATTTGATTTCCCTTACACACCTACAGTTAGAGACGGTAGCGTTCCCATACGTGCACTTCCATCCTCTGGTCCTGGGGTCTGGGGCTCCGCCCGGATCTCGGGGACGGCACAGCTCAGTCCCTGTAGGTGAGCCGCCCCGGAGGCGGGGCCAGGTCGGCTGGCACCCTTCACAGTGGAGCAGGTGTCAGAGCGCCCCCTCCTTGCCAGCGGGGCCCGTCCCGCCGGCTGGCCGGGCGTGGGCTGACCCCAGTCCCACCCGGCTAGGGTCCCCGGTGGAGCTGGGAACTCCACGTGGAGGTGTGGGCGGCCCCGGGCCTCACCCCGTGTCCCCCGCCCCCGCAGGCATGCTCCCCGACCCCAAGAACACGCACATCGTGGTGAGCTGGATGATCGCGCAGACCGTGACGGCCGTGGCGGGCGTGGTCTCCTACCCCTTCGACACCGTGCGGCGCCGCATGATGATGCAGTCGGGGCGCAAAGGAGGTACCAGCTCCGCTCGGCTGGGGTGGGCCGGTGCCGGGAGGCTGGGCTGGGCCGGTGCCGGGAGGCTGGGCTGGGCCGGTGCCGGGAGGCTGGGCTGGGCCGGTGCGGGGAGGCTGGGCTGGGCCGGTGCCGGGAGGCTGGGGTGGGCCGGTGCGGGGAGGCTGGGCTGGGCCGGTGCGGGGAGGCCGCGCCGGCGCCGCCCAGGGTCGCGCTGACGGGCTGGGGGAGGCGCTGGGGCCCCGTGAGCGGCCGCGTGTCTTCCCGCAGAGGCGGGGGCCAGCGTCTGCGCCCAGAGAGCAGCCCCCCGGCCTCAGGGGGGCGGATGGGGCGGGGCAGGCACAGGGCCCTCCGGAGCCGTGTGGTCTGATAAGGGGGTCCCCCGCGGGCGCCCGCAGCTCCCTCCGTCTTTGCCCGGCGTCCCTGAGCCTCGTGGGGCTGGCGTCCTGGGCTTGATCCCCTCCTGGGAGCGCTGCCCAGAGCCGCCTCTGCTGCGCTCGGAGCTCCTGGCGCGCACGCGGCGGCCCGGCCTCAGCAGTTCCGCCGCGTCCCCGGGGGCCGTGTCCGAGCGCTCCCCGACCCGCCGTCTCCCCACAGCCGACATCATGTACAAGGGCACCGTGGACTGCTGGCGGAAGATCCTCAAGGACGAGGGCGGCAAGGCCTTCTTCAAGGGCGCCTGGTCCAACGTGCTGCGCGGCATGGGCGGCGCCTTCGTGCTGGTCCTGTACGACGAGCTCAAGAAGGTCATCTAAGCGCCCGGCCGCCGCCGCGACCACCTAGCGTCATCCCGCACTGTGACAGACCACCGACTTCCAGAAATTCCCGCGTCCCCGCCGGGCCCGGGCCGCCCCGCGCCGGGGGCTCCTCACCGGCGGACCACCGGCCCTGGGTCCACGTGTTGATTGGGGTGGGGGGAGAGGGCAATCGGGGGGGTCTCCATGGGTCCACAGTCGAGGCAGCTCCGCACACCAGACCTAGACTCCAGGTGCTTGTAGGACCGACCCGTGTTTAAGTATTTATTTAAGAAATCACGTCTCCATTTGTACTTAAGCACTATTCTCTTTTGCACAGCCGAATCCTCGCGATTGTGTTTCTCCGTCGGGCATTTCCGCTGCGGAACAATAAAATCAGGACACAGAGGCGCTGGTCTCGTTTCTGAGCAGAGAGGCCTCGAGGGGCTGTCAACGAGCAGACCTCAGGGTCTCCACGGGGGAGACCAGGCCTCCGTGGCCATCACCAGCTCCGGGAGTTTGCTCACGCTTAGGCCCATCGAGTCAGTGATGCTCTCCAGCCGTCTCCTCTGTCGTCCCCTTCTGCCTTCAGTCTTTCAGGGTCTTGTCCAAAGAGTCAGTTCGTACCAGGTGGCCAAAGGATTGGAGCTTCAGCTTGAGCATCAGTCCTTCCAATGAATATTTTGGACTGATTTCCATTAGGATGGACTGGTTGGATCTCCTTGCAGCCCAAGGGACTCTCCAAGAGGCTTCTCGAGCACCACAGTTCAGAAGCATCAACCCTTGGGCGCTCAGCCTTCTCAACTGTAGCTGAAATTTAACCACACAGGATCCCCAACGTGGGGGCAGCTGTGTGATCCACCCAGGCCCAGGGCTCCCTGGGGGGTCCCGTCTAAGGTGGGCACCCTGGCGCTTCCCTGGTGGTGGTGGTACAGTTGCTAAGTTGTGTGACCACACGGGTTGAAGCCCGACAAGCTCCTCTGTGCGTGAGATTCTCCAGGCGAGAACACTGGAGTGGGTTGCCAATCCCTTCTCCAGGGGATCTCCCCAACCCAGGCCTCCTGCCCTGCAGGCGGATTCTTCACCAGGTTTTGGGCTCTCAGCTGTCGCCCTTGCAATGTCAGAGAACTGGGTTCCATCCCTGGGTGGGGAAGATGCTCTGGATATGGAAACAGCAACCCACTCCAGTATTCCTGCCTGGAGAAGCCCATGGACGGAGGAGCCTGGGGACACTGATGGACTTAACACACACACCCCCTCCCCCCAGCCGTGTGCAGCTCAGCGTTTCTGCAGAAACTGGAGCCCTGATACTGCAGGGAACCCACCAGCCCGGTGGTGGGGTGGGGGGGATGTGGGACAGGATCTGAGGCCGCCTCGGGGTATCTAGGGGTTGGGGGCGTGTCTGTGGGGTCATCCCCAGCCTGAGCCCTCAGGGTGCACCCAGAGGCTTCCCGAGGCTCCCCTGCAGCTGCCAGGACCCAGGGACGCTGGAGAGGTCGGGTGGGGGTGGTCTGCAGGTCACAGCCGAACCACAGCGCCCCACCGCCAGGCTGGCTTAAAAGGCGGGGCTTGGATAATCTGCAGATGAGGGTGAGGTCACTCCGGGAGCAGGAAGTTGGAGCCAGCTGTCCCCAAGGTCGCCCAGCCCACGCTGGCTGACCAGGATGAGACCAGCCTGCACTCACCGAGGCGGGCTGAGCCCGGCGCCCACCAGGCGGAAGTGTCCTGACTTCCGACCCGGCCTAGCGGCCGGAGAAGAACCTGTCAGCCCAGACCTGCGCTGGCGTGTGACCAGTGCAGTGTGACCAGTGGAATACCCACAGGTGCTCAGCTGGCTTCCCTCCCTCAGGCGTGGCAACCCCGCCTCTGCGGTTTGGGGTGAGATCTTTGCAGCCAGAAATTGAAGCGTGTAAACAAGAGTAAAGCGGTGTGAGGTCCTTCCTGAGAAGCCCTGAGTTCTGTGGGGGGCGGGCTGAGTCCTTTCCTCTGGGTTTTCTCTGTTACAAAATGGGAAATGCAACCATTTAAAGACAGAAACTAGGCCAGCCAACACAGTGGACATTTGGGGGTGTCCAGGAGGCTGTGCGGCATTGCGGGGTGACCCCCCACCTCCAGGGGGCCCTTGACAGCTCAAAAAGTCCTTATTTGAGAAATAAGCACAACAGAGGCAACGCCCCAGTCAGGTGCGCCGGGCCTTCCCATCCTCGACTGTGCAGCAAATGACCACGCCCGACCAGGCCCGGCTGCGCGCCCTCCTTCCGGGCGGAAAAGCGCAGCCCGCGGTGGCATCAGATTCCCGTTTCCCCCAACACCTGCACCTGGACCACCGGGCACTCCTCCTGGCTCTCCTGCTCGGGGTCCCAGGCCATCTGCAGGGCGCAGGGGCTGGGGGTGAGTGGGGGCGCAGGGTGCGGGGCGGCAAGTGCGTCCCGGAAAGCCTCGGAGAGCGCAGGGGCCCGGACAGGGCACCCCCGCCTCGGGAGGGGGCTCCCAGACCCGCGCCTCTGGGGCGAGCTCCCCTGCCCATCACGTTGCTCGGCCACCGCCGGCGGCCAGCGGGAAGTGCGCCCCACGCCGCCCCCGATCCCCGGGCGGGGCGCGCGGCCCCAGACCCCCCGCAACGCGCGGCAGCCCCCGCGCAGCGCCTACCGCCTACCATCCTCTCGTTCTGAAAGCTGTCGCCGATGGGGTCTCTCACGTGAGGGACACGCGGGAAGAGCTTCTGCACCACCGGCCACCTCGGAGGAGAAGAGCCACGCGCGGGTGTGAAACCCGCGCGGAGGTGCCGCGGCGCCCCGCAGAGGGCCCCAGCGAAGCCTGCGAGCGCTCGGACTCCGCCCTCCGTTGCGAGGCGGGGTCTTCGTTCCCAAGCCCCGACCCTCGCCGTCCGGAGACGGAAATCAGAGCCTTAGCCGAGCGGCGGCGGCTCCATCAGCTCCCCCTGGCCACCTCCCCCGAGGTCCTGTGACGATGGCGGCCGCCCCATCCCATCACCATGGCAACCTCCTCACTCCCAGTGGCGTCTCCGGGGAGCGGGTGGTCCCCCTCCTTTGGGGCTGCGGCCTGCTGCTGCTGCTAAGTCGCTTCAGTCGTGTCCGACTCTGTGCGACCCCACAGACGGCAGCCCACCAGGCTCCTCAGTCCCTGGGATTCTCCAGGCAAGAACACTGGAGTGGGTTGCCATTTCCTTCTCCAATGCATGAAAGTGAAACGGGAAAGGGAAGTCGCTCAGTCATGTCCAACCCTCAGCGACCCCATGGACTGTAGCTTTCCAGGCTGCTCCGTCCGTGGGATTTTCCAGGCAAGAGTACTGGAGTGGGGTGCCATCGCCTTCTCCATCCTATCCACTCCCAATCCTAGCCCGTGGCTGGGTGGTGTGTGTGTGTGTGTGTGTGTGTGTGTCTGTCTGTCTGTCTGTCTGTCTATATATGGGGTCTATATATGTGTGTCTTTGTGTTTCTGGGTATATCTGTGTGTATGTGTGCCGGTGTGTATGTGTGTCCGTGGGTGTCTCTGTGGGTCTCTCTGTGTGTGTCTCTATTTCTGGGTATCTGTGTGTGTCTCTGTCTCTATGTATGGAGTTGTGTGTGTCCGTGTCTATGTGTTTCTGGGTGTGTCTGTCCGTGTGTGTCTCTGTGTCTGTCTGTGTATCTGTGTGTCCATGTGTGTGTCTCTATGTGTATATGTATGGGGTCGTGTGTGTGTGTGTGTGTCTGAGTGTTTCTGGGTATGTCTGTGTGTGTGTGTGTGTCTGTATGTGTGTGTCTCTGTGTGCGAATCTCTGTATGTGTGTCTCTGTGTGTCTATGTGTGTTTGTGTGTGCCTGTCCGTGTGTGTCTGTGTGCGTATCTATGTGTGTGTGTGTGTGTGTGTGTGTGTGTGTGCCTGTGAGACCAAAAGCTTCACGAGGCAGGAGCCGCAGCGCGCCCCAGGGGCGGACGGAGGGCGGCGCACGGATGAGGCTGAGGGCGCAGGCATTTGGAGGGCACCGCGGGGGCGCGGTCAGGGGTGAAAGGGCTGCACGCCGCCGCGTCCGCNATCTGTGTGTGTGTGTGTGTGTGTGTGTGTGTGTGCCTGTGAGACCAAAAGCTTCACGAGGCAGGAGCCGCAGCGCGCCCCAGGGGCGGACGGAGGGCGGCGCACGGATGAGGCTGAGGGCGCAGGCATTTGGAGGGCACCGCGGGGGCGCGGTCAGGGGTGAAAGGGCTGCACGCCGCCGCGTCCGCCTGCCGCCTGTCTGCTGGGCTCGGGAGGGCTCCCTGAGGCCAGTGCGGAGGTTGCTGGGGGCGGCGGGGTGGGGGCCCAGAGCGTCGCGGCGAGGAGTGAGTGCCGGGGGCGTGCGGGGACCAGCCGCGGAGCCTGACCGCAGACCGCGCGCCCCACGCGCACTGGGGACCCGGGGAGGCAGGGACACCCCCGCGCCCCCCAGATGGCGCACTGTGGACTTTGCGCTCCTTGGTTTCTGCAAGAGGCTGAGAAGAGCCGGGGGAAGCCGGGGTCCTGTCGATAAAAGGCCGCCGGGGACACTGGGAGCGGCGGCCGGAGACCCCGGGGCGCGCGTCCCGCGGCCACGACGCAGGGCGCACGGGTCCGGCGGGAGCGCGCGCCGCCGGGCCTGCGGGTCGCGCTCCACAAAGTGTCAGCCGCTCAGGGGGGCTCCTCTGTCCGTGGGGATTCTCCAGACAGCGGATACTGGAGTGGGTTTCCCGTGCCCCCCTCCAGAAAAAAAACCCGGGAGGGCGGGCGCGCGGGGCTCACCTGCGACAGAGGAGCACGAGCCCCACCAGGAGCAGCGCCCCGAGCGGGGCCAGCAGGTACACCAGCCAGAACGGGAAGGACGCGCTCTCGCGGCCACAGTCTACGGAAGAAGGGGCGGCCGGGAGCGTCGCGGCGGGGCCCGGGACGCGGCCTCCCTGCGGTTCCGGGGACTCAGGGGCGCGCCCAGGAGCGCGACGCACCCCGCGGACACCAGCCACCTGCGCCCGCTGCCCGGGCCACGCGGGAGTCCGTCCCGAGTCGCCAGAATACCACTGCCCAACCGCTGCCCCCGCCACGGACCACCAGATGGGGTCTGGCGCACAGAATGTGCCTGCCATGCGCGAGCCCGGGGCTGGGTCCCTGGGTCGGGAAGATTCCCCTGCAGAAAGGAATGGCAACCCACTCCAGGATTCTGGCCTGGAGAATCCCATGGACACAGGTGCCTGGTGGGCTATGGCCCATGGGGTCACAGAGAGTCGGACACCACTGAGTGGCTAGCGCTTTCATGGCACGCGCCCGTGGGATCCCTTGGGCTGGTGTTTGCCATGTGAAACATCACCACTGCCTTTCCTGTGGTGTCCTGGGTGTGCCCCTGCTTCAGCCTTTGAATTTAATTTATGGTCATCAGGGATTTTTCACATCCCTTTGGATTTTTTTTTTAATGCATTAAAATGTTTATCTTCTGAGAGTTTCGGTAATGGCCATGTCCACGCACACCTCGTGTATCTCCATGGAAAAACTTGGGCGCAAAGTCTACCAAGGATGGGAGCCACCAGCCCAGGGATGGACGCCCGGAGGCCCCAGAAGCTGGAAGAGGCTGGAAGGACCCTCCCCTGGAGCCTCTGGACGGAGCTCAGCCCTGGGACCCCTTGACCTCAGACGTCAGGCCTCTTGGGGAGGGTGTGTGTCTGTTGCTTAAGCCCCCGTCTGTGGTCATTTGTTCCAGCCGCAGCCCTCCCCCTCGCGCCAGGACACTCACGCCCGTGGCCTCAGCCTGGAGCCCCAGGTTTCCTGCTGGGTCAGGTCAGGAATGCCGTGCGGCCTGGGGCCAGAGAGGAGGTGCGGCTTTGGAGCAGGACTCGGGGGCACCCAGCAGCTCTTACCTGGGGAAAGCCTTCTAACTGGGGAGGAAAACCCGTCCCCAGGGGGACTTTGGGTTGGAGACACAGAGACCCCGATACCAGCCATCCCCAGGGGGAGCTTGGGTGGGAGACAGACCCTGATACCAGCCCGTCCCCAGGGGGACTTTGGGTTGGAGACACAGAGACCCCGATACCAGCCATCCCCAGGGGGACTTTGGGTGGGAGACATAGAGACCCTGATACCAGCCCACCCCCACGGGGACTTTGTGATACCAGCCCATCTCCAGGGGGACTTTGGGTGCGAGAAAGACCCCGATACCAGCCCACCCCCAGGGGGACTTTGGATGGGAGACAGACCCCAGGGGGACTTTGGGTGGGAGACAGACCCTGATACCAGCCCATCCCCAGGGGGACTTTACGATACCAGCCCATCTCCAGGGGGACTTTGGGTGGAGACACAGACCCTGATACCAGCCCACCCCCGGTGGGACTTTGGGTGGGAGAAAGACCCCAGGGGGCCTTTGGGTGGGAGACAGACCCTGATACCAGCCCACCCCCAGGGGGACTTAAGATGGGAGACAGACCCCAATACCAGCCCACCCCCAGGGGGACTTTGGGTGGGAGACAGACCCCAATACCAGCCCACCCCCAGGGGGACTTTGGGTGGGAGGCAGACCCCAATACCAGCCCACCCCAGGGGGGCTTTGGGTGGGAGACAGACCCGATAA
>SJYT01030954.1:651734-683188 GCA_006410635.1 Cephalophus harveyi
CGGATACCAGCCCATCCCCAGGGGGACTTTGGGTTGGAGACATAGAGACCCTGATACCAGCCCATCCCCAGGGGGACTTTGGGTGGGAGACAAAGACCCCGATACCAGCCCACCCCCAGGGGGACTTTGGGTGGGAGACAGACCCGGATACCAGCCCATCCCCAGGGGGACTTTGGGTGGGAGACAGAGACCCCGATACCAGCCCACACCTCCCGTATGATGGGCTGGGCTCGGGTGTGGGGCTGAGTGGGATGTGGGGGGGGCAGGGGTGCTTTCCCGGGAGCACCTGCTGTCTCCCACCCTCTGCAGTCGTCCTTGGTCCCCGGAGCCCTCTCTGGGGGACCGGGTCGAGGCGGGTGGATGATCCCCTCTCCCTGGAGCAGATGCATGAAGGGGCGGCGATGGTCAGCATGTCCAGCAGGCTGCTGCCCGCCAGGGATCCATGCCTCCGTGACCCCTGTCCCCAACACACACCCACCCCCGCACCCCCTGCCCACCCCTGGAGAGACGCGAGGGGCATCCCCTCACCCAGGTGCTGCGGGGCGCTCCACTGGCCCGGCGGTCTCCTCCCGAAGAACAGGGAGTCCATGGCCTTGATCTTCACCGTGTAGGGCCCCGGGTTCCTCAGCCTCAAGGACTTGAGCTCCGTCTGCAGGTGAAAATCAAGCAGACGGAGGGGAGAGACTGCTGCAGGTCTGGGGCTGCAGAACGGGGGCTTGGCAAGGGGCGAGCGGGGCCTCTCCAGATTCATGTGTGGGGGTCCTAACGCTCAGAGTCTCAGAAGGTGAAGTCACTCAGTCATGTCCGACTCTTTGCGAGTCCGTGGACTGTAAGCTACTAGGCTTCTCTGTCCATGGGATTCTCCAGGCAAGAATACTGGAGTGGATTGCCATTTCCTTCTCCAGGGCATCTTCCCGACCCAGGGATCAAACCCAGGTCTCCCGCATTAGAGGCAGACGCTTTAACCTCTAAGCCACCTCAGAAGACGCCTTTATTACGGAACAGGGTCTCTGCAGAGGTGATGGGGTGCAGGGTCTGAGATGAGGTCCTCCTGGATGGGTGTGGCCCTAAACTCCACGACAGGGTCCTCATAAGACACACAAGAGGGGAAACAGAGACACAGAGGAGAAGCCATGTGGAGACGGAGGCAGAGACGGGAGGGAGGCGCAGAGACAGAGAGACAGCGGAGACGGGTCCTGCACCGGCCTCAAGACGCCGGCGGGAACGGCCGCCTCTGCGGGTTCGGTGCCGTTAGCTGGGCGTGGCGATGCTGAGTCCCGAGGGGTGTAGCCGCGAAGGAGGGCTATGTAGGCGATAAACGCCCAGTCCGTGCACTGGGGAGCTTCGTCTCAGAGGGTCTGGACACTGATTGAAATGAGGAGCCTGTGCTTGGGATGGCAGATTGCAGGGGGCGCGCGGGGTGGATACCCACCTCCTGTTTGTAGGCGACGTCCGTGCCCTGTAAGAGAACAGGAGGGCGTGGGAGTCTGATCCAGACCCAAGAAAGGCTCTCATCGGTCCGAGCGGTTTCATGATCACAGAAAAGTCGGCACTAACCACTCACTAAACAGAAATCACAGACGTCATACGTATGGGACGGTCCCGGCAACAACACTGGAGTGGGTTGACAGGCCCTTCTCCAGGGGGTCTTCCCGACCCAGGGATCGAACCGGGGTCTCCTGTACTGGCAGGCGGATTCTCTACCGTCTGAGCCACCAGGGAAGCCCACGAAAATACTAAATAGAGGTAACCGCTTATAATGTGTCAACGAATGAAAAGTACCTGGGGGAAGAAATTTATATACACGCACTGCGGCCGGCTGTGTACTCAGTCGTTTCTGGCTTTCTGCGCCCCCATGGACTGTAGCCCGCCAGGCTCCTCTGTCCATGGGAGTCTCCAGGCAAGAACACTGGAGCGGGTTGCCAGGCCCTCCTCCAGGGGATCTTCCCGACCCAGGGATCGAACCCAGGTCTCCTGCGTTGCAGACTGATTCTGTACCAACTGAGAAAAACTCCTCCCCTGTACAGGCGTTGAAGGTGAAGGTGAAGGTGAAGTCGCTCAGTTGTGTCCGACTCTTTGCGACCCCATGGACTGTAACCTACTAGGTTTCTCCGTCCATGGGATTCTCCAGGCAAGAATACTGGAGTGGATTGCCATTTCCTTCTCCAGGGGATCTTCCCGACCCAGGGCTCGAACCCAGGTCTCCCGCATTGGAAGCAGACGCTTTAACCTCTGAGCCACCAGGGAAGCGCTTTTCTCTTCCTGCCTTACTTTGCTCTGTATAAGAGGCTCTAGGTTCGCACGCCTCATTAGAACTGACTCAGATGCATTCCTTCTCGTGACTGAGTAGTAGTCCATGGTCTATATGTGGACCACATCGTCTTTATCCAGTCCTCTGCCAATGGACATCTAGGTGGCTGCCATGTCCAGGCTATTGTGAAATAGGACCCTCCAGTTCTTGGTGGATAGGATTCCACTCTGTGGCCATATTTCAGGCATCCCGTCCCTCAAGTGGTGTCGAACTTGGGGAGCATTATACGCATAGGTTCTACGAACACCCGGGCACGTGGGGAGGAAGGATTTCATTTCTCACATGGAAACGGCAGGCTCTCTGACATACGACCAGCTGATGCTAGTGGTAAAGAAGCTGCCTGCCAGTGCAGGGGACGTAAGACACTCGGGTTTGATCCTGGCTCAGAAAGATCCGCTACAGGAGGGCGCACAAACCCACTCCAGCGTTCTTGCCTGGAGCAGCCCATGGACAGAGGAGCCTGGCGGTCTGCAGTCCACGGGGGCGCAAGGTGTCGGATACGACTGCCGGGAGTTAGCACAGACGCATGCACGAGACGTGCGATCACACGCTTTCCCCAGTGTTTGCTTCAGCCTTGCTTTTTTTTTTCCTGTCACGTCATTTGTCTCCTGAACAACGACAGCTGAGCATGTCTCCTCCACCCCAAACAGGACAGAAAACTCTGCTGCACGTTCTGACTTCTTTTCCAAGGTCAGTCTTTCAAACACCCGGTTGCTTTTTTTGTTGTTGCTGTCTCAAAATTTTTTTTTTTTCTTTCTGGACCGTTCTTAAAGTCCTTATCGAATCTGTTTCAATATTGTTTCTCTCTTATGTTCTGTTTTTTTTTTTTTTTTTTTTGCCTCGAGGCATGTGGGATCTTAGGTCCCCAACCAGGGTCCCTGAACTCACACTCCCTGCACTGAAAGGGGATGTCTTAACCAACAGACGGCCGGGGGAGTCCCAACCAACCCATCGCTTCGGGTTTCACTGCAGCTCAGTTATCTTCTGGTTCCTCTTTTCTTCGGACGCTTTGACTCCCCCCAGAACTCCAGAGCCCGGGGCATCAGACCACAAGAGATGCCCACCCGGGAGGTGGCATGCGTACCTTCTGTATCTCAAGCTCATACTTGATGTCTTCAGTAAAGAGGCTTCTTACTTCCCATTCCATGAAAGAGTAGCTTTGGTTACACCACTTCTTTGTGATGTTCGGGGCAGCTAATATTTCTAGGGGTGGAAAAAAAAAAAAAAAACACTTCAATGAGTAAAGTACAGGAAAAAAAAATTGTTATTTTTTTTCCTTTGGGAAAAAATTGTTTCCCAAAGATAATTTTAAAACAAGCCTCCTAGGACTGCCTCCCCTGTAGAGCCATCCAGCAGATACAAATCCATCTTCCAGAGCAGAGGACAGGTGTTCAATCCCTGGTCTGGGAGGATCCCAGTTGCCCTGGAGCAGCTACACCCATGGGCTACAACTGTTGAGACTGTGCTCTGGAGCCAGGCAGCCAGGACCGGGGAGCCCATGAGCTGCAACGACTGAAATCCGAGTGCCCTAGAGCCCGTGGAAATCAACCCTGAATATTCATTGGTAGGACTGATGCTGAAGCTGAAACTCCAATCCTTCGGCCACCTGATGCAAAGAACTGACTCACTTGAAGAGACCCTGATGCTGGGAAAGATTTAAGGCGGGAGGAGAAAGGGACAACAGAGGATGAGATGGTTGGATGGCATCACCGACTGAATGGACATGGGTTTGGGTGGACTCTCCGAGTTGGTGATGGACAGGGAGGCCCGGCGTGCTGCAGCCCACGGGGTCGCAAACAGCCAGACACGGCTGAGCGAGTAACACACAGCCCCCAGCCTGAGGCATTTGGTTACAAGGGTCTTGTAACCGAAGACCCTTGGTGTTACCCTTAGGCTACCCTTTGGTTCCAAGGCTGGGGGACCCTGCCCCACTCTCCGCCACAAGATGCCAGCATCGCAAAGCCAANGCAAACAGCCAGACACGGCTGAGCGAGTAACACACAGCCCCCAGCCTGAGGCATTTGGTTACAAGGGTCTTGTAACCGAAGACCCTTGGTGTTACCCTTAGGTTACCCTTTGGTTCCAAGGCTGGGGGACCCTGCCCCACTCTCCGCCACAAGATGCCAGCATCGCAAAGCCAAGGAACTGCGGGGGGGGGGGGGCACGTGAAGGAGGTTTTCACGTTTTCTCACCAATTTCTTGCAATCTATGGATCATTTCACGGCAGGGGATTTCGGAGTCACCGCTGGTACCGTTCACCAGGAAACGGAACTGAGCTTGGCGTTGAGGTTGAGGGGAGATGCTGTCAAAATGGCACTGGACGTTGACGCCCTGCTGGTTCTGCATGTACCTGGGACACTGCCACGTCTCCCTGGACCGCAGCGGGCACGTGGAGCCGGGTCAGGGGGCGACCCTGTTCTGTCCATGGGAGTCTCCAGGCAAGAACACTGGAGCGGGTTGCCAGGCCCTCCTCCAGGGGATCTTCCCGACCCAGGGCTCGAACCCAGGTCTCCCGCATTGGAAGCAGACGCTTTAACCTCTGAGCCACCAGGGAAGCGCTTTTCTCTTCCTGCCTTACTTTGCTCTGTATAAGAGGCTCTAGGTTCGCACGCCTCATTAGAACTGACTCAGATGCATTCCTTCTCGTGACTGAGTAGTAGTCCATGGTCTATATGTGGACCACATCGTCTTTATCCAGTCCTCTGCCAATGGACATCTAGGTGGCTGCCATGTCCAGGCTATTGTGAAATAGGACCCTCCAGTTCTTGGTGGATAGGATTCCACTCTGTGGCCATATTTCAGGCATCCCGTCCCTCAAGTGGTGTCGAACTTGGGGAGCATTATACGCATAGGTTCTACGAACACCCGGGCACGTGGGGAGGAAGGATTTCATTTCTCACATGGAAACGGCAGGCTCTCTGACATACGACCAGCTGATGCTAGTGGTAAAGAAGCTGCCTGCCAGTGCAGGGGACGTAAGACACTCGGGTTTGATCCTGGCTCAGAAAGATCCGCTACAGGAGGGCGCACAAACCCACTCCAGCGTTCTTGCCTGGAGCAGCCCATGGACAGAGGAGCCTGGCGGTCTGCAGTCCACGGGGGCGCAAGGTGTCGGATACGACTGCCGGGAGTTAGCACAGACGCATGCACGAGACGTGCGATCACACGCTTTCCCCAGTGTTTGCTTCAGCCTTGCTTTTTTTTTTCCTGTCACGTCATTTGTCTCCTGAACAACGACAGCTGAGCATGTCTCCTCCACCCCAAACAGGACAGAAAACTCTGCTGCACGTTCTGACTTCTTTTCCAAGGTCAGTCTTTCAAACACCCGGTTGCTTTTTTTGTTGTTGCTGTCTCAAATTTTTTTTTTTTTCTTTCTGGACCGTTCTTAAAGTCCTTATCGAATCTGTTTCAATATTGTTTCTCTCTTATGTTCTGTTTTTTTTTTTTTTTTTTAGCCCTATACAAAGCCTCGCCCCTGAAGGCCCGCCCCCTAAAGCCCGGTCCTGAAGCTCGCCCCTGGGTTTTTGGGGGCGGGGCTTGGGGTCGGAGCCCCGCGGAGCGCGAGGTCACACCTACACGGGCTGCTTCAGGTAGAACTGGTATTGCACGTCCGCCGGGGCCTCCTCGCCCACCGCCCAGCTGCAGCTGAGCCGATCCACGTCGTGCACCCGGCAGGTCAGGTTGTCCGCGGCCGCCCGGGGGTTGCCTTGGGGTTCGCAAAGAAAGGGGAGGGGTGGGGAAAGTGAGCTCCTCGATAAACACAGGGTCCGGCTCTGTAGACCACAGGGAACTACCCTCTCTGCCGAGAAAAACCGTCATGCAAAAGAATATGAGAACGCATATACGGAGATCCCACGGAGTCACTGTACGGCGGACATGAACTTGGACGGCAAGGAGAGAGAACCAGGCGATCCTCAAGGACTCGGTGGACACGAATTTGAACATCAGTGCAGTTCAGTCGCTCAGTCGTGTCCGACTCTTTGCGATCCCGTGGACTGCAGCACGCCAGGCCTCCCTGTCCATCACCAGCTCCCTATCCATCACAAACTCATGTCCATCGTGTCGGTGATGCCATCCAACCATCTCATCCTCAATCATTCCCTACTCCTCCCGCCTTCAATCTTTCCCAGCATCAGGGTCTTTTCAAATGAGTCAGTTCTTCGCATCGGGTGGTCAAAGTATTGGAGCTTCAGCTTCAGCACCAGTCCTTCCAATGAACACTGATTGGACTGATTTCCTTTAGGATGGACTGGTTGGATCTCCTTGCTGTTCAAGGGGCTCTCAAGAAATGGCCTTTTTCCCACAAAGCTACGACCCATCCATCCAACTTAAAAGTCATTATCTCAGTATTCAGAATGCTAACGGGTGATCAGAAGCAAACGAAACCCCAAGAGAGCATCTACCCCTCACCTTGCTGTGGATACTGAATCCAAGCAGAGAACGGTTGACCTTTCATCACCTTCACGGTGTAGTTTTTCACTTCGCATGACAAGTCGCCAAGAGTGCAAAAGGACTTCTCTGTTGCCTGAGAGATGAAGCGATTTATTCACAATAAAATCAAGTCACCTGGAGATCCAACCAGTCCATCCTAAAGGAAATCAACCCTAAACTTTCACTGGAAGGACTGAGGCTGAAGCTGAAACTCCGATACTTTGGCCACCTGATGTGAAGAACTGACTCATTGGAAAAGACCCCGATGCTGGGAAAGATTGAGGGCAGGAGGAGAAGGGGACGACAGACGATGAGATGGTTGGATGGCATCATCAACTCGATGGACATGAGTTTGAGCAAAGTCCAGGAGCTGGTGATGGACAGGGAAGCCGGGCCTGATGCAGTCCATGGGATTGCAAAAACTCAGACACACCTGAGTGCCTGAACAACACCACTTTCAACTGGGCTTGTCTGTCCAGCTGAACTGTCTCAGCCCCTTTTCACACCAGTCCTGTCCAGTAGGTGTCACTGTGGCTATCTTGAGCCGTGGTGCCCATAAATGACCCCTGGGCCCAAGGGTGGAACCCCTGTCTCTGTGATGCTAAGTACAGGGAAGACGGCTTACCTTTCTTAAAATTTTCGAATTGACGTAACACCCAATTTCAGAAACATTTCCGTGCTGGTCCCAGACCAGTCTTTTTCTTTCCGGATCTATCCTTAAGTTCTTAATCGGTGGGTCTGGATCAGAGATGGCTACGGAGTGGGAGAGAGACACACAACGCTTAAACTGTGCGTGGGGAGTCAGCCTTTGGGAAGCTGAGTTCTAGGCGGAGACGCGGTTGCCAGGAGCAACCACAAATTTGTACAAATTCAAAGTCAGGGATTTGTAGCATCTTAGTGATCCCACCTTCTCAGCAACGATGGGGGGGGGTGGAGAGGGGGCACATCAGGAAANGTGGGGAGTCAGCCTTTGGGAAGCTGAGTTCTAGGCGGAGACGCGGTTGCCAGGAGCAACCACAAATTTGTACAAATTCAAAGTCAGGGATTTGTAGCATCTTAGTGATCCCACCTTCTCAGCAACGATGGGGGGGGGTGGAGAGGGGGCACATCAGGAAAGCAGGTCGCCTCTCCCATCCTTGTTGTTAGGAAATGTACCTTTCTCAGCCGCATATGTTGAAGAAACCTGTGTTCATACGGCTGATCCACTTTGCTCTACGCCCGAAAGCAACACTGTGTGCCTGCGTGCTAAGTCGCTTCAGTCGTATCCGACTCTTTGCGACCCCGGGGATTGCAGCCTGCCAGGCTCCTGTGTCCATGGGATTCTCCAGGCCAGAGTACTAGAGTGGGTTGCCATACCCTCCTCCAGGGCATCTTCCCAACCCAGGGATGGGACCCACGTCTCTTACATCTCCAGCTTTGGCAGGAGGATTCTTTAGTGCTGTGCCACCTGGGAAGCCCCACCATCTTTAAAGAAGGCGAGCAGGGCAAACCTTCACGAACCCACCCTTTACAAGATGGGTTTACGGGATGGGTTTACGGGATGGGTTTACGGGATGGCAGCTGATAAAATGTTAGTAGCCGCACAGAGAAAGCAGGAACGTGTCGACTCTGAGCAGAAATAGCCCGGCTTAGAAATCGTCCCGTTGGGCCCTCCCTGGTGGCCCAGCGGTTAAGAATCCACCTTCCAGTGCAGCGGACGCGAGTTCTATCCCTGGTCACGGAACTAAGATCGCACATGCTCCGGGGCAATGAGCCCACACAGCACAACTATAGACAAACCCAGGGCCACAGTAAGACCCAAATAACTATTAAAGAAAGAAGTCGCACCAGAAACGGCAGATGATGAAAGGAATAGAGAAGCCTGTTAAAACAGCCGTTCGGTCCAGTCAGTCGTGTCCGACTCTTTGTGACCCCATGGACTGTAGCCCGCCAGGCTCCTCTGTCCATGGGATTCTCCAGGCAAGAATACTGGAGCGGGTTGCGGTTCCCTTTTCCAGGGAACCTTACTGACCCAGGGACTGAACCCAGGTCTTCTGTATTACAGGCAGATTCTTTACTGTCTGAGCCAGCAAGGAAGCCCAAAATAAATAATAATAATAAAAGTAAACTAGAGACACTCTAGTCAAAGCTATGGTTTTTTTCCAGGAGTTATGTATGGATGTGAGAGTTGGGCTATGAAGAAAGCTGAGTGCTGAAGAATTGATGCTTTTGAACTAGTGTTGAAAAAGACTCTTGAGAGTCCCTTGGTCTGCAAGGAGATCCAACCAGTCCATCTTAAAGGAGATCAGTCCCGAATATTCATTGGAAGGACTGAAGCTGAAGCTCCAATACTTTGGCCACCTGATGCAAAGAGCTGACACATTGGAAAAGACCCTGATGCTGGGCAAGATTGAAGGCTGGAGGAGAAAGGGACGACAGAGGATGAGATGGTTGGATGGCATCACCAACTTAATGATCATGAGTTTGAGCAAGCTCCGGGAGTTGGAGATGGACAGGGAAGCCTGGCGTGCTGCAGTCCAAGGGGTTGCAAAGAGTCAGACACGACTGAGCAACTGAACTGAAACTAGAGACCAATATGCCTTATCACATAGATACAAAATTCCTTTACAAAATGCGAGTACGTAAAATAGGGCAACATATCAACTTGGTAATACCTCTTGACCCAAGACACTTACTCTAAGAATGCAAGGTTATTTTAACCATCACTACAATTCACCCTTTTTAACAGAAAACTGATGATCTCCTCAACAGAAGCAGGAAATATCTTGAGACTTTTTTCGTTTATTTTTTCTGTTCTGGCCATCCCACGTGGCATGCGGGATGTTCGGACCCAGAGCAGGGATCAAACCCGTGTCTCCTACGCTGAAAACACAGAGTCTTAACCAGTGGAGGCCCAGGGAAGTCCCAGCTTTTGTTTCTCTTTTCTGAATATTTTGACAGCATTTTACCACCCCCGAAGATTAACAGCTCTCAGCACACTAGAAATGGAAGAACCTGTCCTTCCCCTGAAAAGCTATGAAAAATCCGAGCGCTGATGAAGACTCAGGGGCGAAAGACTAATCCCGTCTCCGTGTGACTTGGTGCTCGCTTCCCTTCCGCTGTCTCCTGCACCCACAGGCCCCTCTAATGCAGTTCCGCCGAGGCTGCCTTTTTAGGAGGCCCTGGAGGGCGGGTCATGTAGCGGCGCTGCAGGCTGCCGCCCGCTTGCTTCGCTGTGTCTCCTAGAGAGGCGGCACTTCTTGCCTGTGCTCAGTGACCCCTCCTTACCCACGGGCCCGCCGTGATCCCAGAGGTGGTGGCAGCCTCGGCCCAGGACAGCTGGCGGCAGAGAAAGGCAGGGCGTGGGGGGGGCAGCACCCTGAGATGCGAGGGGAGCCCCTCCCCATCTAGGGCTCCCGCATCTCCCAGCCCCTCTGGTCACCAGCTGCGGCCGTGGGACTGATATCGACACGGAGAGACGGACAGAGGCAACCTGTGGTCCTTGCCGTTGCGGCCCCTGAAAAACCTGCCCTGGGAAGCCTCTACACGCTCCTCCGAGGAGATGATGGGGCCAGCTGGGGTGGAATGAACGCTGGTCTCTCGCCATCCTCCCCCACAAACCATCATGGGACCTGAGAATCGGACCTTCTCTGGAAACAGGGTTCTTTGCAGTACGTGATGGAGTGAAGGGTCTGAAACAACGTCCTCCTGGATGGGGGTGGCCCTAAACCCAAGGACACCTTCCTTGAAAGAGACAGAAAAGGGGAGAGACGGACGCAGAGGAGAAGCCACGTGGAGGCAGAGACAGGAGGGAGGAGGCCACCAGCCCAGAGATGGACGCCTGGAGCCCCAGAAGCTGGAAGAGGCAGGAAGGACCCTCTCCTGGAACCTCTGCGGGGAGCTCAGCCCTGGGACATCTTGACCTCAGGCGTCTGGTCTCCAGGGCTATGATAAATAAATCTGTCACTTAATCCCCCAGACTATGCTATTTTATCAAGGCAATGCTAAGCTGCATAAGCCAGTAGCCCCCCAGGGAGACATACGCCCCCAACACACATATACACATATATACACACACACATACACACATATACATGCATGCACACACACATGCACACACAGGCACATGGACACACACATGCACATATGCACACACGCATTACACACAACACACACATACATGTATGGGGTGAGGGTATATGTACGCACACATGCACACATGCAGACACACATAAGCACATGCAGTCATACATCTGTACACGCATGTCCACACATGTATGCACACAGTATACACATGCGTGTACGGGGTGGGTGTATATGCATATACACACATGCAGACATGCATATACACACACATCCATATACACAAGCACAAACACACACACATGTATACACACCACACCACATACACATGCATCTATGGGATGGGTATGTGTGTATAGACACACGCACACATGTGTACACACATACACACATACACCTGAGCACACATGTATACACACACGTATACACACCACATACACATCCATGTATGGGATGGGTGTGTGTGTATAGACACATGCACACATGTGTACACACATACACACATACACCTGAGCACACATGTATACACACATGTATACACACCACATACACATGCATGTATGGGATGGGTGTGTGTTATAGACACATGTGCACACACACGTATACACATACACACATACACGTGAGCACACACGTATACACACACGTATACACACCACATACACACGCATGTATGGGATGGGTGTGTGTGTGTAGACACACATATGCGCACACACACGGATACACACATACACATGCAAACACAGAGATACATACACAGACATGTGCACAGCTGCACGCACACCTCTGTTCCACCACCATTTGCGGAAGGAACAAACCTCTCTCAGTTATGCAACGTTGTGGCTGTCACCACAGGCAGGTCACCCTGTCTGACGCAATCACAGAGCATCTGTGGTGAGCAGCTGGCCCGGATCCACGCCCTTCTGTCGCCCAAAGCCTGGTTCCCGTCTGCATGCAGGGGGAGTCGGACAGGAACCCGAGGAGTACCTCGCCCCCTCGGCCCCTGGGCGGGGTCCGCTGCTCAGCCAGAGAAGTCCGCACGGGACGGGCTTCCAGTGCAGACCCTCGCCAGGGCACACGCCTGCCTGGTGGGGGCCGTGTGTCCTTGAATCCCAGCAGCATCCCCGGGTTTGCAGCTGGAGCCCAGCACCCTTACTGCTGGGTGCCGAAGCAACGTACGAGCTCTGTACCTGTGGCAGCTGAGGCTGAGGCTGTCCCCTGGGGGAACCTCTCCTGCAGCATCTGGCTAGCTCCCCTAATCCCCACTCTGAATGTTCTCAGTCAGCCGCAACCACCACCCCAGATCAGCCAGACTGTCAGAGATAGGCATGCGCCGTGACAATCTCCATCACCCGTTCTCACGTCTTGATCGACTGTTACCCCCGAGGAGTCTCATGATGGTTTCGTGAACTGCTCACTATCCATCATCAGTGATGATCCTGGGAACCCGAGACCCTGGTCTGCCCCCCACCTCCCTTTTAAATCTCCAGGAGGAACATCAGAAGAACAGGATGGGGTGGCCCCCAAAGCATCACTTTTTTTTCATTTTCTTTTTTCATGTGGACCAGTTTTTAAGTCTTTATTGAATTTGTTACAATATTGCTTCCGTTTAATGTTTTTGATTCTTGGCCACAAAGGTGAAAAATCTTACCTCCCCGACCAGGGATCGAACCTGCGTCCTCTGCATCAGAAGACAAAGCCTTAACCACTGGACGGCCAGGGAAGTCCCAAACTCTGTCCTTTAACCCACGCCCTAGAGTCCGTCATCCACAAGAAGAGAAGGCAAGGCAATGAGGAGCCTGCACACCGCAACTAGGGAGAAGGCCCCCGCTCGCTGAAATTAGAGAAGCCTGCATGCTGAAACGAAAACCCAAATATATATATACTATTTAAAACAGAGCACGTGTCGAGACTCTGTTTCCACACAGCTCCCATTCTGGGGTCCTGTTGGTTACGACTTGAGCACGTGAACTTGCTGAGGACAGAGTTCAGCCCGGCACCTTCAGTTTCCCACGCACGTCCCCCGACCCAGGAAAAGGATGACAGGAAATCAAAGATAAGAGACGGATCCCGGTGCCCCAGAGACACCGGCAGCTCTGGCTGCAGCCTCGTGACCGTATCACTATGAACATCTTGGCTCCGAGGTCCGAGTCTTGCAAGATGTACCCGCCAAGGCGGCTGAGAAGAGGGCTACAACGGGAAGCGGCTGATTATCTTGTACGGAGGCCGAGCGGCGCGGCCGAGACCCCAGCGACGGCCGTTTAACGGAAAGGCAGCAGCCCCAGGGACCCCGGCTCACCGCACCCCCAGGGACCCCGGCACACTGCACGGGGCCGCTTTCCCTCCGCTGTTCCTACCGTGGTCCGTGGCCATCGAGCGGCAGCTGAGCGTCAGGAGCACGGCCAGCCAGGCGAGGGCCATGGGCGAGGCAGTTCCCACAGGACGGCGGGCGTCAGCTGGAGGAGCAGATACAGTGACCGGTGGGGTGGCTGCTGTCTCTTATACACATCTGGAGGCAGAGACAGGAGGGAGGAGGCCACCAGCCCAGAGATGGACGCCTGGAGCCCCAGAAGCTGGAAGAGGCAGGAAGGACCCTCTCCTGGAACCTCTGCGGGGAGCTCAGCCCTGGGACATTCAGTGAACAAGTATCAGATGCTGTCTCTTATACACATCTAGATGTGTATAAGAGACAGGGGGGCGGGAGGGGCCCCAACCCCTCGGGGGTGTCCTGCTGGAAGGGCAGGGAGCCGCTTCGGGAGGGGAGCCTCCTGTGTCTGTGCATGTGTGCATGTGTGTCGATGCATGTGCATGCACCGAATGTGCATCTGTGTGTACGTGTGTACCCGTGTATACTGCATGCCTGCGTGTGCATACGCATGTGTGTGCATGGAGTGTGCGTATGTGTGTGTACATGTGTACCTGTGTGTATCTGTGTATACCGCATGCCTACGTGTGCATGTGTATCCGTGTTTATGTGTTCACTGTGCCTATATGTGCACATGTGTGTCTGTGTACATGTGTGTCTATGCCTGTTTGTGCACATGTGTATGTGTCTTGTATATGCATCTGCGAAAACTACATGTCTCTTTATATCTATATGCAGACATGTGACCACACATTACCTGTGTTTATGTGTGTGTGGCCTGTATGTATATCTGTGTATATGTCTGTGTGTGTGTATGGATGTGTGCACCCATTACTTGTGTTTATGTGACTGTGCATGCATATATGTGCATGGGTATATCTGTGAATATGTCTGTGTGCACATGTGTGTGCATGCATGTTTGTGTGTGTGCACAGGGTGTGCCTATATGTGCATGTGTGTGCCTGTGTGTATATTTCTGTGTGCATGTGTGTACGTGTGTATATGCATGTGTGTATATGTGTGAGTGCACATGTGTACGTGTCATATTCGTGCATCTGTGTGTACTGCATGTCTGTGTGTGTGCATGCGTTTATGTGTCTGTGCAGAATGTATCTATATATGTCACATGTGTGTATCTGTCTATACACATGAGTGTGTATGTGCATGCCTGTGTGCATGTGTGTATGCATGCATTTATGAGTTTGTGCACTGAGTGTGCATATGTGTGCCCACGTGTATCTGTGTGTATATGTATGTATGTGCGTGAGTGCACATGTGTGCATGCATTATACATGAGTCTGTGTGCACCATACGCACGTGCCTGTGTGTGCCTGTGTGCAGACGCTACTTGTGTTTCTGTTTCTGTTGGCACACTGTGTGTGCATATATGTGTATATATGTAACTCCGTGACTATGTCTGGTGCCTGTGTGCACCTGTGTATGTGTCTTGTGTGTGCATCTGTGGAAACTACATGTCTCTGTATATGCATACGTGAGCACACATTACCTGTGTTTATGTGCGTGCATGGCATGTATGTATCTGCGTGCACAATATGTGCACGTGTACACGCAGGTCTGCATGTGTGCACACATGTGTCTCTGTGGGCCTTGCATGCATCCGCATGTATCTGTGTAAGCATCTTCATGTGTTTGTGTATCTGTGTGCACACATGTGCTTGCGTGTCTGTGTGTGAAAATGTGCTTGCATGTCTGCATGTGTGCACAGGTGTCTCTGTGTGCTGTGTATGCATATGTCTCTGTGTGTGTCTGTGTGCACACATTACATGTGTTTGCGTGTCTGTGCGCCTGTATGTCTGCATGCCTGCGTGTGTATCAGCCTGCCTCTACGGGCGCTCCCGCCCTGGGTTATAACTCGCCCTTGGCACCACCCCATACAGGAGCCCAGAAAGCCCCTTCCAGGCAGCGCCGGGAAATGCTGGGCTCACAAATAGTGGAAGGAAGTCCAATTAAACGCATGAAATTACATGGACTCAGTTTCCTGCTCAGAGCGAGTTACGGTAACGCAGCCCGTGCCGCCTCACCGCCCCCACCAGAATTCTGCCCCGGGGTCCCCATGAAGCACCCGCCTCAGCAGGCTGGCTCTCCTGAACCTTCCCCGGGGTCTCCGCCTTCCGCACCTCCCAGGCCCCAGCTGCGGGGTCTCCTGGCGGAGCCCACCCACCCCTCCTCACCTGCTTGCGTCACTCACACAAACGCCATCGGCGCATGCGGGCCAGTGGGCGGCGGCCACACAGATGGAGCCTCGGATGCTCCCCTGCCTGCGGGCCGCCCCTCCCCAGGGCCTCAGCCTTGCTCCCCCAATGTGCCTCTCCCAGGGCACCTCACCTCGAGAATCTAGCCTGTAATTGATGAGGAGGGACGAGGACTCTCCCCTCCATCCTTCAGGGCTTTCTCAGCTGCTCCATCACCACACCCAGCCTAGACTCCGGCCATCCAGGGCCTTGCCTGCTCCCCCAGCCTGGTCGCGGCTCCCGTGAGACTCCCCAGGACTGACCTGTGCCCCCCTCCACTGCACAAAAGCGCCAGCTTTCACACACATTTGATCCCAGAGGCTGCCTCTCGTAGTTCTCGCTGAACTGAGGGGAAGCCGGGAGAGAGTCCTTCTCAGGACACGTCAACGGGGAAGACCCAAGACTTGGCATCACGGGGAGGTATACAGGGATGGCCGCCTGGCAATCCAGGGAAAGAACAAGGATCGGGGTGTGGAGAGCGAGGCATTCGGCACCGAGTGTGAGAGGAGGCTGCCTCCAAGCCCAGCGTTGCCATCCAGGACAGCGCAACGCCTTGCCCACGAGAGTTCTGCCTTCCTGCGTGGCTCACGGACAGAGGGTCTGCCTGCCTGTGCAGCAGAGGCAGCTTCGATCCCCGGGTCGGGAAGATTCCCCTGGAGGACGAAATGGCAACCCACTCCAGTCTTCTTGCCTGGGAGAATCCCCATGGACAGAGGAACCTGGCGGGGACACCATCCATGGGACTCCAAAGAACTGGACACGGCTGAATAACAACAAATTGTCCAAGTAGCAAGCTCACGGGGAGAAAAAAAAAAAATCCAAACAGTGAACAAGTATCAGATGAGGGGGCTTCCCTGGTGGCTCAGCTGGTAAAGAATCCGCCTGCAATGCGGGACACCTGGGTTCGATCCCTGGATGGGGAAGATCCCCCTGGAGAAGGGAACGGCTACCTACCCCAGTCTTCTGGCCTGGAGAATCCCATGGGCTGTATGGGCCACGGGGTCGCAAAGAGTCGGACACGACTGGGCGACTCTCACTCGTCACGATCCGATGCGGAGGGCGTGGGGATCGTCTTCATCCCTGTAGACAGCCCTCGGGGATGTCCCTGGAAGGGCGGCGGTGGGCTCCTGGCTTCTGCTCAGGTGAGCCGAGCTCCCCGCCCCGCCGCAGCGTATACGGTGCTCCAGTCCTGTGACATTCGTATCCACCCACAGGCTTCCACCCTCACTTGGAGGCGCTCACATCTTTAAAGACCCAAATGGCATGAACGTGGTCATCGTATGCTGCTGACCCCAAAGGATGAAGGGACAGGGCCTGTCTGGACAGACCTGGGCCCCCAGAGGCTGGGGGCTGGGGCCTGCAGAACTGGAATGGGGAGATGTGGAGCTCTCAACAGTAGCAGCCTGCCTTGCCTGGGTTGGAGGTGGCAGGAATCTGAGCCAGAAAGAGTTGGTGGGCGCTGTGGTTACCGGGAGCCTCTCATCCTGGGAAGGCCACTCTGACCAGCTCATTCATTCAGCCATAAGACCCAGCACAAAACATTGACTCTTTGCGACCCTGTGAACTGTAGCCCACCAGGCTCCTCCGTCCACGGGATTCTCCAGGCAAGAATACTGGAGTGGGCTGCCATGCCCTCCTCCAGGGGATCTTCCCTGACCCAGAGATCGAACCTGCTCCACCTGCATTGGTTAGCTAGACCCTCCATCATTGCTCCTCGGGCATAAAGCCTTTGGATCCAGCCTGCGATGGACCCCAGACGACACATCTCAGCGGCCACAAGATGGTTCTGAATCCCGGTGTCCCCCAGGCGGTGCTGTTCAGGACTGACTCTCCAGGGGCAGCTGTGGGCCTTCTCCAACTCCCGGGTGAGGGATGTGTGGGGGGGTCTTACCTGGGGTGCAGAGCAGAGTCTGACGTCAGTGGGAGACAGGCGGCCCCTCCCTGGTGCCTGTCCTGCTGGCCTGGGGGTGGACCCTGGGCTTGATTTCCTGGCAGTCTGCTTCCTGAAGAAGAAACAAAATGCCCCGCCTTTGTTGAGGTCCCCGTGGGAGTGACCGCTCATGCCCGCGGGGACAGGGAGGCGCCCCCGGGTGCCCGCACCCGCTGGATGCCTGAGTCTCAGTCCGACACGTCCAACTTTCAGCCCGGAACGCCCACCAGGATGCTCCCAGGCGCCGTCTCTGAGTTCCCCGTGCCCGGGGCCTCCTCCTTGCCCTCACTCAACATGGGTCACCGTCCGTGTGTCTGTCACAGCTCCTGGGTTCCAGCCCTGCTCGCTGGTCCCTCCTCCTGATGGACCCCGGACGACACATCTCAGCGGCCACGAGATGCGAGCCAAATCCCGGAGTCCCCAGGGAGGTGGTGTTCAGGACTGCGTCTCCATGGGCAGCCGTCTGCCTTCCCCACCTCTTGGGTGGGGCTGTGTGTGGGGGTCTTATCCGGGATGCAGAGCAGAGTCTGNGGTTCCAGCCCTGCTCGCTGGTCCCTCCTCCTGATGGACCCCGGATGACACATCTCAGCGGCCACGAGATGCGAGCCAAATCCCGGAGTCCCCCGGGAGGTGGTGCTCAGGACTGCGTCTCCATGGGCAGCCGTCTGCCTTCCCCACCTCTTGGGTGGGGCTGTGTGTGGGGGTCTTATCCGGGATGCAGAGCAGAGTCTGACGGGGCTCCGCCCCATCAGACGGGGCCTGATGTCGTGGGCTGGGTCCTCCCTCCTGCCTCCCTGTCTCCCGTCTCCTTCCCTCCCATCTAGGCCTCGCACGTCCACCTGGAACCTCAGAGCCTGACCTCTTGGGGAAGCGGGCTCTCTCGCAGGGGTAAGGATGAGGGTAACACAGAGTCCAGCTTGGCCAGGGTGGGCCCCATGTCCCACGGGGCCGCCGTCCTGAGCAGGCGGCAGCTTGTCCACCGGCACGTAGACAGGATACAGCCACTTGCGGACGGAGGCAGAGACAGGAGCCGGGCGGCCACCCGCCCAGGGGCGGATGCCTGGAGCCCTCAGGAGCTGGAAGAGGCGGGCAGGACCCTCCCCTGGAGACTCCTTGGAGGGAGCTCAGTCCTGGGACCCCTTGAACCGTCCTGGGACCCCAGGACCTCAGACATGCGGTCCCCAGGATTGCGGGAGAGGACGGTTTCCTGTGGATTACAGCCTCCCAGCGTGGAGTCTTCTGTGATGGCCGCCCGCCTGCCACAGAACAGGAGTCTTGGCTCCCGAGTACCCGCTCCGGGAGACGAAAGCCACTGTCCCCCACCCCCAGGAAAGGGTCGGATCCCTGGTCCCTTCGTCCCCCTCAGGGCTGATGACCATCTTGCTAAGCACCGGGGCGATTCCAGAATGCCCGATGGACAATGACCGCCTGGGGTGCACGCCTCTTGTCTCAGGCCCCTCTTGGTCTAGGGTGGAGGTGGGATGATGGGAGCTGGCGGGGGGTTCCAGGGAGACGGAGGAGGGGGACAGATGACCCAAGGGAGGGGCTCGCAGTGAGTCCAGAGTGGACATGGCCCGCACAGCGCTGAGCCCTGGGTGGACCCCTTCCCGGGCAGCGTGTCCGCCCTGCGCCCCCACACGGGGCTGGGTGGGCGGGGGCGGAACCTGGCAGTTTCTGCAGAAGTGGAGGCAACAGGGGCCTGCAGATAAGGAGCCCACGCTGACCTTGGAGCTGGCCCCGTGCTTACAGCACACGCCGGCTGGCCCTCCCGCCGTCCCGGGCTCTGCCGAGGAGGTGCGGCCGCCACGGAGAAGGGGAGAGCGCTGGGCGTGCAGACGCGGACATTCCGAGTTCCAGCGGCCTCACCGAGGGGGCCGGGGAGGGGCGTCGTGGGGGCTGCCCGGCTCCAACCTTCACCCTCTTTTCCTTCCCCTTCTTTGCTCTTTCCTTTCCTTCTCTTTGCTTTTTTTTTTTTGCTTTGCTTTCTTGCTTTCTTTCTTTCTGTCTCTCCATCTCTTTTTCCTGTTTTCTTTCTATCTTTCCATCTTTCTTGTCTTATTTCTCTTTCTTTTTTCTACATTCTTTTCTTTCTTCCTTTCTGTCATTCCGTTCTTCTGTCTTATCTATATTTCTTTTTTCCCCTTTTCTTTCCCCCTTTCTTTTCCGTCTTCATTTCCATCTTTCTTTTCTGCCTTATTTCTTTTTATGTTTTTTCCCTTTCTCTCCCCACATTCTTTTCTTCCTTTCTTTCCATCTTTCTTTTCTATTTCTCTTTATTTTCCACCCTTTCTTTCTTTCTTCTTCCTTTCTGTCTTTCCATTTTTATATTCTGTCTTTATTTTTTTCATTTGTTTTCTTTCTTTCTCTTTTTCTTTTCTTCTTCTTTTTTTTTAATAAGACGTTTTATTTGGACGATGTGATGGGGCACAGGCCCCCGGTTGGCTCAGTTGCGTCCCACTCTCTGAAGCCCCATGGACTGCAGCCCGCCAGGCTCCTCTGTCCATGGGGATTCTGCAGGCAAGAACAGTGGAGTGGGTTGCCATGCCCTCCTCCAGGGGATCTTCCCGACCCAGGGATCGACCCCGGGTCTCCCGCACGGCAGGCGGATTCTTTACCGTCTGAGGCACCAGGGAAGCCTGGACGGGCTGTGACAAGGTGCCAGCGCCAGGCCTGTTTCAGGAACTCGACACCCCGAGATCTGCTCACAGCCCCGCCGGCGTCCCCACAAAGCGGCAGGTGCTGAGGTTCAGCATCTGGGTCTGAGGCACAGAGGCCTGTGGGCACGTGTGTGCTGAGCCCTGACGCTCCCCGGCACCGCAGACCCGTCGGTCCGCCGCTCCGGGGACCCTGGCTCCATCCCCACCTGCCTTCCCGCGCCCCCACTAGCTCCTCCATCGCCTGTTTCCCTCCTCGAGCTCGAGTGCCCCCCCGACCACCACTGAGCAGCTTCGGGAAAGCCGGCAGGGAAGCAGGAGTGTGCCGGAGAAGGGCGCTTGTTCACCGCGCTGCCGGGATCCGGCCCTCCAGGTGGGGCGGGGTCTTTGGGGAACAGAAACGGGGAACCGCGAGCGGGACTGGGCGGGCCCGGGGCTCCGAGCAGCTGGGCCGGGAGGGAGACGAGAATCGCGGCCTCTCGAGCCCCGGCGCCGGGCAGCAGTGTCCCTGCGTTCCCCTCACCCCTGCCTCCCGAGGTTGCGGCCAGCGGGGCGGAGCAGCCACGGTGCAGTAAGCGGGGGACGCCTTCCCCGGGCCCGAGCGCCGGCTCTCCTCCGCCGCTCAGAAGCGAACCGTCCGAGGAGACACACGTGCCGAGAAAGCAAGAGGTTTCACTGGGACAGGGGGCTCCCCCGGGCGGGGAACCCGGGGTAAGGGAACCCAGGACGCCTGCTCTGCGCCGGGGCTCACGGTCCCGGCTTTGATGCACATGAGCTTCGTGGTTCGTCCGACTCTCTGCAGCCCCGTGGACCGCGCAGCACGCCGGGCCTCCCCGTCCATCGCTGACTCCGGGAGCTTTCTCAGGCTCGCGTCCGTGGCGTCGAGAGCGCGCGTCTGCAGGTTACCTCCGGCCAATCGCTCTGAATCGGGGTCCTTCCCGTTGGCGCATGCGTTGCGCAGCCCAGAAGGGTACCCGCGAGATACTGAAAGGCGGAAGGAGACCTTTCTCGAACCCTGCCAGCGGGCGGTGGCCCCGCGGTTCCATGTCCCTTCTCAGGATCTCTTGTCATATACAAATAACTCACGCGCACGGTCACCAGGGTGCCCCGGTCAGGGCCGGCGGTTTCGCTTGAGTGTGTCCTCTACTGGGCGGGTCCTGGGAAGCCCGTGGCCCCACGGGTGACGGACATCATCCCAAGGCCACATGGCCATCGGGGGCTGGACGACAGCGCGCCCTCTCTGGGATCCCAGCCACACGGGCGGTTTTGAGCGTCCATACAGATGCTGGACCTGTGGGTCAGTTCCCGGCGCGGGAGGTGGGGAGGGGTCTCCCTCTGTGTTCCCAGAAGCTCAGCCCCGAAAACCCCCTCCCACTCAGCCTCAGGCGGGGCCCACATGCCCACACGCAGACCACAGGCCGTGCCCTTGCGAGTCAGGCCAGCCTACTCTCTGTCAACTAAAAAAAAAAAAAAAATACAGTCACGATCAGGAAGTAGACTGTACTTTCTATTCGGGCATGTTTAGGACTCAGAGCCCGGGAGACAGCATCTTAGCCCTGGCTCTGAGACTTCGCTCTTGGAAAACAGCTCTGAGAAAACTGCTCCGAGGAGGCGGGAGGGGGAGGCAAGCGATACAGAAGTTTGGGGGGCAGGCAATGTAGACAGGAAAGATGAGATGTCGAGTTGGCAAACTGATGGTTCTGCGTACGGGAAGGTGCGGGCCTCCGGGCTCACCGAGGTGATTTCTTTCACGTGCATCTCAGCTGTCTGGGGCCACCGCTGTTCCCTGGCTCGCCTTCAGGAGTGACAGATGTCTGCTTCTTGCATTCTCCACCCCACGGCCCCCGGGGGCCATCACCAAGGGCAGCGGCGGATCAAAGCTTCAGGAGCCCGCCTTCACGTCCGTCTGGAGCCCAGAGCTCACTGCTGGCCAAGACGTTTCTTGTTTACTGAGACGGCAGGAGGTACTCTCAGTTTGAATCTCCTCAACCGTCGCCTGTGGGGTTCCCCCGAGACGAGGGGCTTCCCTGATTGTCCAGCAAATAACACTTCCGGTCACAGTGGCCAAGCCAACTTCCTCATGTGTGTGTGTGCGTGTTGGGGGGTGGCGGGGGGCGGGGGGCGCTCCTTGCTCCAAGATCTCCCAAGCTTGCCCTCTGTGACCTCCGGGAACTTGCATACCTACCCGCCTCCCACCCTCAGAGTGTCTCCAAGCCTGGCTTCTGGGCACGAGGCACTTATGATTCCCCAGCTCCCTGTCAGGAGGAAGACCTTTGCTGCATTTTTTCCCCCAACTGTACTGTGAAATTATTTTCATTTACAAATAGAAAACATCTTGGAAGAAAAAAAAAAAAAAAAAAGAGAGAGAGAAACAGAAACCACGTAAACCAATTTTTGCTCCCTGAGCTTCTCAAATCCTCCCTTGTTCACCTGTTTGCAAGATGAAAGATAACTTTTCTTTTCGTTTTTTTAAGATAACTTTTCTAAAAAGGTCCTCAGCCACCAACGATGATGGTATTCATAGGGATATGGATCAATTTCACAGAAAAAGAAGCCAATGAATCCAATTACAGCAAATCCTATTGCTGCTGAATTGGAAGGACTGATGCTGAAGCTGAAACCTGATGCGAAGAACTGACTCTTTGGAAAAGACCCTGATGCTGGGAAAGGCTGAAGGCCGGAGGAGAAGGGGACGACAGAGGATGAGATGGTTGGATGGCATCTCTGACAATAAATGTGAGTTTCAGCAAGCTCCAGGATAGAGTAAGGAACAGGGAAGTCTGGCATGCTGCAGTCCACAGGGTCACAAAGAATTGGACAGGACTGAGAGACTCAACAGTAACAACAATTTTTAAAGCCTGTATTCAGTTTGTTACAATATTGCTCTGTTTTATGTTCTGGTTTATTGACGTCAAAGCTCGTGGGATGTTAGGTTCCCCACCAGAAATCAAACCCACACCCCCCTGCACTGGAAGGCGAAGTCTTCACCATCGGACAGCCAAGTCAGTCCCTGGCTTCTGACATTTAACTTACTCATAAACTCATCCCTGTCCATCAGCATGTTCCACGGTCCAAGCCATCTTCAGCAGGAGCTGATGCCGGAAGAGAAGCCGGTCTTTCCAAGTCCAGGCCACCACTGGCCGGAGCTGGGGCGCCTCCAGTCATCCCTGCCCGGTGATCACAGGCGGCACCTCGCCCCAGAGACTCGCTGGGGTGACCGCACGGCGTATCTCGGAGCTGCAGGCTCCACCGCCACAGCGGTAGCGGGCACCTTCTCTGATTCCACGACCTCATCTTATCTCTATTTTCTCGAAACACCGCAAGCGCTTCACAAGATGCTCTTCCTACACGCTGCGCTAACCCCAAACGTGGAAGTTTCGCAATGCAATCTTACCAGCTGCCGCTGTCTCTTGCGAAACGCCTGTTTCTCTGTAGCGTGGACTTGGGACAGGCTCATGGTGTTCCCAGGAAATCGGAGCCGGGGGTTCCCGCTGTCGGAGCTGGGTGTCTCTGCTTCTAACATCGCCGGCCGGCAGCCCGAGCGTGAGAGAGCTGTGCCCAGGAGACGGGTCCCTCCTGGACCTGCTTGGAACCCAGTGAGATGTTTCATGTGTGGTTGTCCAGAGACCCCACGGAAGAGAATCGCGCTCCACCGGACGTCTTCCGTCCTCATCCTGCGTCTGCTCCCTTCGCCCCCAAAACGGACAGAGGCCGATTCTCCGGAAGCCTCCGTCCTTTCCCAGGTTATCTGCTTGGCTGGCACGCTTCAGTTCAGTCACTCAGTCGTGTCCGACTCTTTGTGACCCCATGGACTGCAGCACGCCAGGCCTCCCTGTCCATCACCAACTCCCGGAGTTTACTCAAACTCATGTCCATTGAGTCGATGATGCCATCCAGCCATCTCATCCTCTGCCATCTCCTTCTCCTCCCACCTTCAATCTTTCCCAGCATCAGGGTCTTTTCCAAAGAGTCAGCTCTTTGCATCAGGTGGCCAAAGGATTGGAGTTTCAGCTTCAGCATCAGTCCTTCCAATGAACACCCAGGACTGATCTCCTTTAGGATGGATGGGTGGGGTCTCCTTGCAGTCCAAGGGACTCTCAAGAGTCTTCTCCAACACCACAGTTCAAAAGCGTGAATCTCGGGGCACCCTTCAGGAGTGTGTAGTGGGAAACCTGTCCCCAGCAGGGAAACCACGCTGACGCTGTCCTGTATTTATCGACATGGGGCGGCTCCACCGTGTGAAAGCTGTGTCTTGTCTTGTTGCTTAGTCGCTCAGTCGTGTCCGTGTCTTCGCGACTCCACGAGCTGTAGCCCACCAGGCTCCTCTGTCCATGGGATTCTCCAGGCAAGAATCCTGGAGAGGGTTGCCGTGCCCTTCTCCAGGGCATCTTCCTGAACCCACGGAGACTGGACACACTGTTATTTCTTCGTCCCCAAGTCTGTGCTGTTACGGGCAAGTTTAGTGCCCATCTTCACAGGGACAACCTGGACCAGAGTGTGAGCCGGACTCTGCGAATATCCTCAGCCACCTACAGGGCACATCTGGGCGACGGGCTGGCGGCCGGTCCCGCCCGCAGCTGGGAAAGGCGTGTGCAGCGGTGGCCAGCGGGCGGGGAAGCGGGGGACGATGTAGCAGAGGCTGAGGCAGTGGGGTCGGGCAGCAGGCGGCGGGCAAGTCGAGTCAGAGTCCTCTCAGTGGCTGACCAGAGGACCCCCCAGGAGGGATGTTTTCGTAAGGGTTGGGGGCTGGGGCTGGGCCTCCCACCTTCGCTGGTCCACTCGCCAACAACAGGGTTTCCTCCACGGTGAAGATGCCCTCGGGCTCCTGGGAGGCTGATGGCAGGTGGCCTCCGTACGAGGCCGTCTCCTAGAAGAGAGGACACAGCACACAGGTGAGGCCACGCTCTGGAGCCCCTGCTCCTCCCAGTCAGTGGTGCTCAGGACAGCCGGAACGTGGAAAGGGCCAGGTATCCACGGATGGATGATGGATGGTGGGTGGGTGGGTGGATGGATGGATGGACAGATAATGGATGGATGATGGATGGATGGATGATGGATGGGTGAATGGATGGATAGATGATGGATGATGGGTGGATGGATGACAGATGGATGGATGGATGATATATGGATGGATGATGGATGATGGATGATGGATGGATGGATGGATAGGTGGATGGATGATGGGTGGATGGATAGATGATGGATGGATGGATGATGGATGATGAATGGATGGATGGATGTTGGATGGATGGATGATGGGTGGATGGATGGATAGGTAGATGGATGGATGATGGATGGGTGAATGGATGGACGGATGATGGATGGATGATGAGTGAATGGATGGATGATGGATGGATGGATGATAGGTGAATGGATGGATAGGTGGATGAACGGATGATGGATGGGTGAATGGATGGATAGATGATGGATGGATGGATGATGGATGAAAGGATGATGACTGTCTCTTATACACATCTAGATGTGTATAAGAACGGATGGATGATGGATGGTGGGTGGGTGGGTGGATGGATGGATGGACAGATAATGGATGGATGATGGATGGATGGATGGATGATGGATGGACAGATAATGGATGGATGATGGGTGGATGGATGACAGATGGATGGATGGATGATGGATGATGAATGAATGGATGATGGATGAATGAATGGATGATGGATGATGAATGGATGATGGGTGATGGATGGATGATGGATGATGGATGGATGGATGATGGATGGATGATGAATGGATGGACAGATGATGGATGTATAGATGATGGATGAATGATATATAGATGGATGGATAGATGATGGATGGCTGATGGATGGATGGATGGATGATGGATAGATGGGTGGATGGATGGATGATGCATGGATGGCTGATGGATGGATGATGGATGGATGAATGCATGGGTGGATGATGAATGAATGGATGGATGATGGATGGATGATGAATGAATGGATGGGTGATAGATGGATGGATGATGAATGAATGTATGGATGATGGGTGGATGGATGATGATGGGTGGATGGATAGGTGGATGGATGGACAACGGATGGATGATGGATGGTGGGTGGGTGGGTGGATGGATGGATGGACAGATAATGGATGGATGATGGATGGATGGATGATGGATGGGTGAATGGATGGATAGATGATGGATGATGGGTGGATGGATGACAGATGGATGGATGGATGATATATGGATGGATGATGGATGATGGATGATGGATGGATGGATGGATAGGTGGATGGATGATGGGTGGATGGATAGATGATGGATGGATGGATGATGGATGATGAATGGATGGATGGATGTTGGATGGATGGATGATGGGTGGATGGATGGATAGGTAGATGGATGGATGATGGATGGGTGAATGGATGGACGGATGATGGATGGATGATGAGTGAATGGATGGATGATGGATGGATGGATGATAGGTGAATGGATGGATAGGTGGATGAACGGATGATGGATGGGTGAATGGATGGATAGATGATGGATGGATGGATGATGGATGAAAGGATGATGATGGATGATGAATGAATGGATGGATGATGGGTGGATGATGAATGAATGGATGGATGATGGATGGATGGATGGATGATGGGTGGATGGATGGATAGGTGGATGGATGATGATGGATGGATGGATGGATGATGAGTGAATGGATGGATGATGAATGAATGGATGGATGTTGAATGGATGGATGATGGGTGGATGGATGGATAGGTGGATGGATGGATGATGGATGGGTGAATGGATGGACAGATGATGGATGGATGAGATGGATGATGAATGAATGGATGGATGATGGGTGGATGATGAATGAATGGATGGATGATGGATGGATGGATGGATGATGGGTGGATGGATGGATAGGTGGATGGATGGATGATGGATGGGTGAATGGATGGACAGATGATGGATGGATGATGAGTGAATGGATGGATGATGGATGGATGGATGATGGGTGGGTGGATGGATAGGTGGATGGATGGACGATGGATGGGTGAATGGATGGATGGATGATGGATGGATGATGAGTGAATGGATGGATGATGGATGGATGGATGATGGGTGGGTGGATGGATGGACGGATGATGGATGGATGATGAATGAATGGATGGATGATGGAAGGATGGATGGATGATGAATGGATGGATGGACGATGGATGAGTGGATGGATGATGGATGGATGGATGGATGGATAATGGATGGATGATGGATGGATGGATAATGGATAGATGAATGCATGAATGGATGGATGGATGGATGATGAATGAATGGATGGATGATGGATGGGTGGATGGATGGATGATGGATGGATGATGGATGGATGATGGATGGATGATGAGTGGATGGATGATGGATGGATGGATGGATGATGGATGATGAATGGATGGATGATGGATGGGTGGATGGGTCAATAAACAGCACGTGGGCCATGCACACAGTGGAATATGACACAACCATGAAAAGGAGAGAAGGTCTGACACCAGCTACCACATGGACGGACCCTGAACATGCGCTGCTCAGTGATAGAGGCAGACACAGAAGGATGCACAGTGTGTGGCTCCATTAAAAGGAAATGTCCAGAACAGGCAAGTCCACAGAGACAGCAAGTGGGTTTGTGGTTGCCAGGGGCTGCGGCACGCAGCGGAGAAGCGACCGGTGATGTAGACAGGGTGTCCTTGGGGGGCGTTGAGCATGTTCTGGATCTAGACAGAGCTGATGTCTGCACAGTGTTGGGAGCTTCCTAAATGCCCCAAACTGTTACTTTAATGGGTGGATTCTACGACATGTGAGTGAAATCTCAATAATGCTGTTTTTTTTTTTTTTTTTTAATAAAGAATGAACACATCATGGGTACAATTATCTCTGAGATGCCTGCGATCCAGGTGTAGGGATGGGTCTTTGCCATCTCCCGGGGAATCACAGAGAGACAGTTCTCGATTTTGAGCAGACCCTCCCCTGTCTTGGTGTGACCTCTGGTGGATGCCACAGCCCCACCAAGTTGGTATGTCCAGACCCCAAGTACGGAGGTGACCAGAGGGATCAGTGGCCTGGGGAGTCAGGTGGGTGGCTGACTGAAAAACGTGTGGAGCCCCACTCCCCAGTTTAGGTGGTGAGTGATCCTTGCTGGCCTAAGGCTGAGAGTCAGGGCTGGGGCTGGTAAGTTCACAACTCCACCCTCCAGGAAATAAGGACCCTTGATGTCAAGCCACTGAGTCCCACATGCAGGACCACACATTTGAAGGACCTGGGATTCGCCTGTGCCGGGCAGGAGGCTTCCCAAGTGGCGCTACTGGTAAAGAACCCGCCTTTCAATGCAGGAGACCTGGATTGGATCCCTGGGTGGGGAAGATCCCCTGGAGGAGGGCATGGTAACCCACTCCAGTATCCTTGCCTGGAGAATCCCATGGACAGAGGAGCCTGGCCGGCTGTGTTTCACATGGTCGCACAGAGTTGGACACGACTGAAGTGACTTAGTATGCATGCACGCATGTGCAGGGCAGAGGGGTGAGGTCCGTGTGGGACCTCTGGAAGGTTCAGATCGTTGACAATCTGTGGTTTTATCTCTTTATCTCAACAGCGCTAAGCACCACGGTCACGCACAGATCTAGAAACGCAGAACTCTGTTTTGGCGTCAACGGGCTCCACCTAAGAAACCCAGGGGCACTGGAAGCAGGGGAGGGGGCTCCCTGGGGAAACGGCTTTGGGCTCAGAACACAGGTCCTGCTTTAGGGGGGCATCTCTGCTTTCTCACGGGGACGGAGGCACGCGTGGCGGATGTGGAGATGAAAGGGGTGCAGAGCTGCTCCGGGGAGGGTCCCTGCCTCCAGCCACCACGGGGTCGGGGATGGGCGGGAGCTCGTGGGTCACACGGGCGCCCTCCAGCCAAAATTCAGCATCCACCCAGGAGCGCACACGGGTGCCTGGATCGGAAATGCCGTCTTTGCAGATCCCACTCCTGGGAGATCCCAAGGTGAGCGCACCGCGGTTTCCATGGCGACCCCAGAAAGGGACAAAACTCAAGCTCTGCAGTTTCCCACGTGGGACACCCATGTCCCCTCCTCCGCATGAGGCCTCGGCCCTGCCCTGCACACCAATGAATGGATGGATGATGGATGATGAATGGATGGATGATGGATGGATGGATGATGGATGGATGGATGATGGATGGGTGGATGGATGGATGATGGATGGGTGGATGGATGGATGGATGATGCATGGATGGATGGATGATGGATGATGAATGGATGGATGATGGATGGATGGATGAATGGATGAATGATGAGTGGATGGATGATGGATGAATGAATGGATGATGAATGGATGATGGATGATGAATGGATGGATGATGGATGGATGGATGAATGGATGGATGATGGATGGGTGGATGGATAGGTGGATGGATGGACGATGGATGGGTGAATGGATGGACGGATGATGGATGAATGGATGGATGATGAGTGGATGGATGATGGATGGATGGATGGATGATGCATGGATGATGGATGGATGGATGATGGATGGATGATGGATGGATGGATGATGGATGGATGGATGATGGATGATGGATGGATGGATGATGGATGGATGATGGATGGATGATAGATGATGAATGAATGGATGGATGATGGATGGATGATGGATGGATGGATGATGGATGATGGATGGATGATGGATGGATGATGGATGGATGGATGGATGGATGATGGATGATGGATGGATGGATGATGGATGGGTGGATGGGTCAATAAACAGCACGTGGGCCATGCACACAGTGGAATATGACACAGCCATGAAAAGGAGAGAAGGTGTGACACCGGCTGCCACACGGATGGACCCTGAACATGCGCTGCTCAGTGATAGAGGCAGACACAGAAGGACGCACAGCGTGTGGCTCCATTGAAAGGAACCGTCCGGAACAGGCAAGTCCACAGAGACAGCAAGTGGGTTTGTGGTTGCCAGGGGCTGCGGCACGCAGGGGAGAAGCGACTGGTGATGTAGACAGGGTGTCCTTGGGGGGCGTTGAGCATGTTCTGGATCTAGACAGAGCTGATGTCTGCACAGTGCTGGGAGCTTCCTAAATGCCCCAAACTGTTACTTTAATGGGTGGATTCTACGACATGTGAGTGAAATCTCAATAATGCTGTTTTTTTTTTTTTTTAATAAAGAATGAACACATCATGGGTACAATTATCTCTGAGATGCCTGCGATCCAGGTGTAGGGATGGGTCTTTGCCATCTCCCGGGGAATCACAGAGAGACAGTTCTCGATTTTGAGCAGACCCTCCCCTGTCTTGGTGTGACCTCTGGTGGATGCCACAGCCCCACCAAGTTGGTATGTCCAGACCCCAAGTACGGAGGTGACCAGAGGGATCAGTGGTCTGGGGAGTCAGGTGGGTGGCTGACTGAAAAACGTGTGGAGCCCCACTCCCCAGTTTAGGTGGTGGGTGATCCTTGCTGGCCTAAGGCTGAGAGTCAGGGCTGGGGCTGGTAAGTTCACAACTCCACCCTCCAGGAAATAAGGACCCTTGATGTCAAGCCACTGAGTCCCACATGCAGGACCACACATTTGAAGGACCTGGGATTCGCCTGTGCCGGGCAGGAGGCTTCCCAAGTGGCGCTACTGGTAAAGAACCCGCCTTTCAATGCAGGAGACCTGGATTGGATCCCTGGGTGGGGAAGATCCCCTGGAGGAGGGCATGGTAACCCACTCCAGTATCCTTGCCTGGAGAATCCCATGGACAGAGGAGCCTGGCCGGCTGTGTTTCACATGGTCGCACAGAGTTGGACACGACTGAAGTGACTTAGTATGCATGCACGCATGTGCAGGGCAGAGGGGTGAGGTCCGTGTGGGACCTCTGGAAGGTTCAGATCGTTGACAATCTGTGGTTTTATCTCTTTATCTCAACAGCGCTAAGCACCACGGTCACGCACAGATCTAGAAACGCAGAACTCTGTTTTGGCGTCAACGGGCTCCACCTAAGAAACCCAGGGGCACTGGAAGCAGGGGAGGGGGCTCCCTGGGGAAACGGCTTTGGGCTCAGAACACAGGTCCTGCTTTAGGGGGGCATCTCTGCTTTCTCACGGGGACGGAGGCACGCGTGGCGGATGTGGAGATGAAAGGGGTGCAGAGCTGCTCCGGGGAGGGTCCCTGCCTCCAGCCACCACGGGGTCGGGGATGGGCGGGAGCTCGTGGGTCACACGGGCGCCCTCCAGCCAAAATTCAGCATCCACCCAGGAGCGCACACGGGTGCCTGGATCGGAAATGCCGTCTTTGCAGATCCCACTCCTGGGAGATCCCAAGGTGAGCGCACCGCGGTTTCCATGGCGACCCCAGAAAGGGACAAAACTCAAGCTCTGCAGTTTCCCACGTGGGACACCCATGTCCCCTCCTCCGCATGAGGCCTCGGCCCTGCCCTGCACACC
>SJYT01030954.1:686394-718382 GCA_006410635.1 Cephalophus harveyi
CGGGACCAGGGTCCAGCCCTGTGTTCCTCACTTCAGTCCAGTCGCTCAGTCGTCTCCGACTCTTCGCGACCCCACGGACTGCAGCACGCCAGGCCTCCCTGTCCATCACCATCTCCCGGAGTTTGCTCAGACTCATGTTCACGGAGTCGATGATGCCATCCAACCCGCTCATCCTCTGCCTTTGAGAAACTGGGGCTTGGAAACGGGCGAGCAGCTCGCTGCCGCCCCCGTGTGGCGGCTGTGGCCGTAGCCGGCCTCCACCGCCTTCCCGGTTGAGCCTGCAGGGTCCTCTGGGAGGCATCTTTGGATTGCGATGCCAGGGACTGCCCCCTAACTCGGAGAAGACAATGGCAACCCACTCCAGTACTCTTGCCTGGAAAATCCCATGGACAGAGGAGCCTGGTGGGCTGCAGTCCGTGGGGTCGCTAGGAGTTGGATACAACTGAGCGACTTCACTTTCACTTTTCACTTTCATGCATTGGAGAAGGCAATGGCAACCCACTCCAGTGTTCTTGCCTGGAGAATCCCAGGAACGGGGGAGCCTGGTGGGCTGCCGTCTATGGGCTCGCACAGAGTTGGACACGACTGTAGCGACTTAGCAGCAGCAGCAGCAGCCCCCTAACTGGGGCGCTCGCTTTGCCCAGCCTTGCTCGGGACCCATCTTCCGCACAGGCTTGTGTTATCTGCAGAGATCCCTAGCCTCACCTCTCTCTTGGAAGCCACTTTTTAAAGTTCACGCCTTCAGGCACAAAATCAAGAGTGCATTTGGCACTAACCACGCAACCCCTGGGAACAGAGGAAAATTAAATGGTGCCGTGACTCGGCCCCACGAGAGACCAACGTCGAAACACGGGCCCCTGCATAACAGCCACTCCGTATGCCCAATCCCTGCACCCTGAGCAACCCCCACGCTGCATCCCGAGCCGGGGATTCGGCCGCTCTGTGGGTGTGCAGTGACAGGCATGGGCCCTTTTGTGCGTGGGTCCTGACCTGCCGCTTTCGAGTTTATCTGGGGGTTTGTGTGTGTCTTACCTTTTACAGAGGAACATCAGGGCCGTGCCAAACAAAACTGCGGCCCCCACCGCCAGCCCGATCGAGGCCACCAAGAAATTCTTCTCTGGGACACCTGGTGGGCAGGCAAGCAGAGGGTCAGGACTGACTGGGCGCTCCAGTTGGCACACACGGGCCCTGCCTGCCCATCCCTGGCATCGGACGACAGGGCGGGAGACGTGGGGGCAGAAGCAGGGCTGGAGAGGAGAGGGGGGGACTTCCAGACAGAGGGACCCCAGGGATTTGACAAGGATGGCACCAAAGAATCTATTTTTCTGGGATCCCACGCCCACCACACCCCACCGTATGTCACTGTCCCCAAGAAGTCCATCCTAGGGGAAATCAGCTCTGAATGTTCACTGGAAGGACGGATGCTGAAGCTGAAGCTCCAACCCTTTGGCCCCCTNATTTGACAAGGATGGCACCAAAGAATCTATTTTTCTGGGATCCCACGCCCACCACACCCCACCGTATGTCACTGTCCCCAAGAAGTCCATCCTAGGGGAAATCAGCTCTGAATGTTCACTGGAAGGACGGATGCTGAAGCTGAAGCTCCAACCCTTTGGCCCCCTGATGCGAAGAAGTGACTCACTGGAAAAGACCCTGATGCTGGGAAAGATTGAAGGCGGGAGGAGAAGGGGGCGACAGAGGATGAGATGGTTGGATGGCATCACCAACTCAACGGACATGAATTTGAGCAAGCTCTGGGAGATAGTGAAGGACAGGGAGGCCTGGCGTGCCGCAGTGCACGGGGTCACAAAGAGTCAGGCACAGCTTAGCAGCTAAACAACAAACCTCCCCACCTCCCCCCTTGCCACTCTGAAAAGATGATCCACCAATTACTTTTCCACGAAGGCACAATGAATACTGCACAATGCCTTCCTTGTCAGTGGATATTAACTTTCAGTTCTGCCCTGCATAGCCAAAGGAATGAATGCGTAATTGTGAAATGTCAAGGGTGAGAGAAAGAAGCGTGTATGAGCAACTGAAGAACAAAAATGAAGCTGAACTGGTTTGAAATAAAAGAGAAACTGTTAAAAAAAAAAAAAAGGATGATCGGACAGCAAGATTCAAAGGAAAGGTCATTCCTATCCCCCACCAGGTACATGTCTGCATCTACGGGTGTTTCTGGGAGACTCACCGAAATGGTGCATGGAGCTCCACTCACTCCAGATTTGAAACAGCACGTGCTGCAGCCTCATGCGGACAGTGTGCTCTCCCGTCACGTCAGAGCGCGGCAGTCTGTACTCGTTTTTATATTGTCTGCTTAGGAAAACCTTTGAAAGAGAAGAGGATGCCGTGATGGCCACAGATATGACTGGAAACACGGAGAAGGCGGAGGGGGTGCCCCCCGGCAGCTGGGGGCACAGCGGACCCGCCGCCTCTGGGCCCTCCCTCCCGGCCCACTGTGGGGGCCCCAAGGGGCTTTGCCACCTCGCATCCGGGGCTCCCATCCCTTCATGGCAAACAAGTGCGGAGAAAATGGAATGTGCGACAGACTTTATTTTCTTGGGCTCCAAGATCACTGCAGACGGTGACTGCAGCCACGAAATTAAAAGACGCTTGCTCCTTGGGAGAAAAGCTCTGACAAACCTACATAGCGAATTAAAAAGCGGAGACATAACGTTGCCAACAAAAGGCCCGTCTCGTCAAGGCTATGGTTTTCCCCAGTGGTCAGGTATGGATGTGAGAGTTGGACCATAAAGAAACCTGAGCGCCAAAGAATTGATGCTTTTGAACTGTGGTGTTGGAGAAGACTCTTGAGAGTCCCTTGGACTGCAAGGAGATCCAACCAGTCCATTCTAAAAAAAAATCAGTCCTGAATGTTCACTGGAAGGACTGATGCTGAAGCTGAAGCTCCAGTACTTTGGCCACCTGATGCGAAGAGCTGACTCATTGGAAAAGACCCTGATGCTGGAAAGATTGAAGGCAGGGGGAGAAGGGGACGACCGAGGATGAGATGGGTGGATGGCATCACTGACTCGATGGACGTGAACCTGAGCCAACTCTGGGAGGTAACAGAGGACAGAGGTGCCTGGTGGGCTAAAGTCCATGGGGTCTCAAAGAGTTGGACAGGACTGAGCAAGTAAAAAACAAGAACCAGGACTCTCAGCTGCCGGTCTGCGTCCAGGCCTCCTGCAGAGTCCCCGTGCCCCTGGGACGTGGGCTTGCGGTTATTCTGAGTCTACAGAGAGGGGGGATTCCCTGGTGGTCCAGTTCTTACGACTCACTGCTGGGGATGCAGGTTCCATCCCTGGCCTGGGAACTAAGATCCCGCCTGCTTCGTGGTACAGCCAAGATAAATAAATAAAATAAAAATGCTTAAAAAAAATTGTTGAAAGAAAAAAAAAAAGCGACAGGCTTCTACACACCCGGCTCAGGGTGGGGCAGGGACGTGCAGGGCGCAGCCAGGCTCTGAGCCCGTGGATGCCTCTCCCACACTCTCACAGTGGACAGTCCTTTTCCTGCTTCTGGGGGTCAGCACGTGGCAGTCCCTGGACGCCCCGTGGGGCTCTCTTGGGACCTGCAAGTCTGGAGAGGCTGGGTGGTCAGGGAGGAAAGGGGGGTGTGGCCTGGGGGTGCCCGGTGGCCCCAAGGATCTGGGGCTGAGCTCCGTCCAGAGGCTCCAGGGGAGGGTCCTCCCTGCCTCCTCCAGCTTCCGGGGGCTCCAGGCGTCCGTCCCTGGGCTGGTGGCCGCCTCCCTCCCGTCTCCGCCTCCGTCTCCACGTGGCTTCTCCTCTGTGTCCGTGTCTCTCCTCTTGTGTGTCTTATAAGGACCCTGTCTGGGTTTAGGGCCAGCCCCATCCAGGAGGACCTCATCTCAGACCCTTCACTCCATCACCTCTGCAGAGACCCCGTTTCTGAATAAAGTCCTGCTGTGTGGTTCTCGGTGGACCTGACTTCTACAGGGACCCTTTCAGCTCACTCCAGTGTGGGCTCAGAAGGTGCAAGGAGGCCCATCGGGACCGTGATCTTATTCCGTGCACGAGGAGGGTGACACCAGGCTGCCTGAGCTGAGTCAGAGGCGTCTGGGAGACCGCAAATTCTCCATCGGTCAGCAGAGCCCGGTGACCCCTAAATGGGGGTGGTGGTCAGGGAGGAAAGGGGGGTGTGGCCTGGGGGTGCCCGGTGGCCCCAAGGATCTGGGGCTGAGCTCCGTCCAGAGGCTCCAGGGGAGGGTCCTCCCTGCCTCCTCCAGCTTCCGGGGGCTCCAGGCGTCCGTCCCTGGGCTGGTGGCCGCCTCCCTCCCGTCTCCGCCTCCGTCTCCACGTGGCTTCTCCTCTGTGTCCGTGTCTCTCCTCTTGTGTGTCTTATAAGGACCCTGTCTGGGTTTAGGGCCAGCCCCATCCAGGAGGACCTCATCTCAGACCCTTCACTCCATCACCTCTGCAGAGACCCCGTTTCTGAATAAAGTCCTGCTGTGTGGTTCTCGGTGGACCTGACTTCTACAGGGACCCTTTCAGCTCACTCCAGTGTGGGCTCAGAAGGTGCAAGGAGGCCCATCGAGACCGTGATCTTATTCCGTGCACGAGGAGGGTGACACCAGGCTGCCTGAGCTGAGTCAGAGGCGTCTGGGAGACCGCAAATTCTCCATCGGTCAGCAGAGCCCGGTGACCCCTAAATGGGGGCACAGAGGGACCCGAGGCTGCGCTGAGCGCCCTGCCCGCCGAGGGAGGGACTCTGAGCATCTACCACCCAACCACGGATACAGCAGAGAAAGGAAGGCATACTTACGGGTTCTCGCTCAGAAAAGCTGCCCTGTAAAGAGAGAGCAAAGGAGAGATGCTAAGTGCCCGGCCTTTCGGCTTTGTCTGCAAACGCGAGAACCCCCTGGGAATCCCAGGAGCGTTGTGAGGATTAGTTTAAGCTGGAGATAATTCGCGAAGAATTGATGCTTTTGAACTGCGGTGTTGGAGAAGACTCTGGAGAGTCCCTTGGACTGCAAGGAGATCCAACCAGTCCATTCTGAACATCAGACCTGGGATTTCTTTGGAAGGAATGATGCTAAAGCTGAAACTCCAGTACTTTGGCCACCTCATGCGAAGAGTTGACTCATTGGAAAAGACTCTGATGCTGGGAGGAATTGGGGGCAGGAGGAGAAGGGGACGACCGAGGATGAGATGGCTGGATGGCATCACGGACTCGATGGACGTGAGTCTGAGTGAACTCCGGGAGATGGTGATGGACAGGGAGGCCTGGCGTGCTACGATTCATGGGGTCGCAAAGAGTCGGACACGACTGAGCAACTGAACTGAACTGAATCGCGCTTCCACAGATGCAGGGATTTAAAAGAGGCTTCTCGGAGTTTCTCTTATCAAGCTGAAAGCAAAAAGCTTCTGGGAGTGAGTGCTGAGTCGCTCATATGTCTGACTCTGTGGGACCCCATGGACTGTAGCCCGCCAGGCTCCTCTGTGCATGGGATTCTCCAGGCATGAATCCTGGAGTGGGTTGCCGTTTCCTTCTCCAGGGGATCTTCCCGACCCAGGGACTGAACCTGGGTCTCCTGCATTGCAGGTAGATTCTTTACCGTCTGAGTCACCTAGTCCATGAGATTCTCCAGGCACGAATCCTGGAGTGGGTTGCCGTTTCCTTCTCCAGGGGGTCTTCCTGACCCTACGATCGGCTGAACACCAGCAACCCTGGCGTTCTGGCAGTTAAGACTCTATGTGTTTTCACCGCAGAGGGCAAGCGTTCTATCCCTGGTCAGAAACAAAGACCACAAAAGATGTGTAGCTGAAAAGAAAAAGAAGGAACCCATTACTTTCCCCCAGAGAAGGTTTTCTCTCCTCTCCTTGCCTTTCCTCTATGCACTTGGGAAGGAAAGATGCTTCCTTTCAGCATGTCAGCTCCGTGCAGGAATGAATGAACGTTGATTTATTTTTTTTCTTGGGGCCCCTGCTGTGAGGGAACTTGCCTTCCATGCGAGAGAGGCAGACAGCAGAGGTAGATGAAAGCCCTAAACTCAACCGCTAGAACCAGGAAACCCTGAGGCTCAAACACGAGCACCATCTTTATGAGCTCCGGCAACGCAAACCGGTTTCCTAGGGACGACCGCCAAGGACATCGGCGACAGAAAAAAAAACCAGTTCGTAAGTGAACGTCAACCAAAATGAATGCGCAGGGACTTCCCTGCGTGGGGGTGGGGGCCGTGGTTAACGCTCGGCCTGCGATGCAGGAGACATGGGTTCGATCCCTGGTCCAGGAAGATCCCGCGTGTCGTGCAGCAAGTAAGGCCGTGCTTTGAAAGTACTGACCCTAGAGAGCAGCCTCCGCTGTCTGCAACTAGAGAAAAAGGTCCACGTGCAGCAAGGAAGGCTCAGCGCAGCCAGAAAGAAAAGAAATTTTAAAAATTTAACAGGAATGAGCGGCACTTTTAGGACAAAGAGTAAGCAGAGGAGAGACTCGTGAGGCAAAGAGGGGCATCCGAGTGTGTGAGGGGGGGTTGGGTGGACCCCAAAGCGAGAGGACCAGGGGAGACGCCCTGCAAGTTTCTCCACGGAGGGTCAGCTCCTCACCGTCTTCTGGATGTCCAGCGCGTAACGCAGGACGCTGTTGGACAGGCTGTATCTCATGGCGGGGGCGTCCCAGCGAATCACGTAATGCGATCCGTTCTCCCTGACGGTGAGGTTCGCCGGCGGGTTATACTTTTCTGGAAGAGACCCAAACACGAAACAGGGTTACAAAACCCGCAACCTGCAGGGGTCGAGCGGGTGAGAGGCAGCGGAGGACACCCCCCGCTAGCCTGGTCCCATTCCCGTGCTGTTGCATAGAACCCGGACACACCCTGCATCTTGAGGATGCAAGGCCTCAGGTGGGCTGAGTGGGCATCCTGGGCTTGTCCGCTCCTGGCCGGGTTCCCCCGCCCTCTGAATCTCCCTTGCACACTCGTTGGAGCCCCAGGCAGAGATGCTGGCATGCGAGCTAAGTTGCTTCAGCGGGGTCCGACCGTTTGTGAGCGCGTGGACTGTAGCCCCGCCAGTCTCCTTTGCCCATGAAGATTCTCCAGGCAAGCACAGCACAGTGGGTTGCCATTAGGAGCATGTTCTCGGGGCACATGCCTCGCCTTTTTCCGGGACACCCTGCAAGCGGGAAGCACACTCAACCAGCATCTACGTGGACCACCCAAGCAGCCGACCTGGTGTCAAGTCTTGGAATCGCTTGGGCTTCCCAGGGGGGCTCAGTGGTAAAAAAAACCCACCTGCCAGTGCAGGAGACTCGGGTTCCATCCCTGGGTCGGGAAGATCCCCTGGAGAAGGGCATGGCAACCCACTCCAGCGTTCTTGTCTGGAGAATCCCACGGACAGAGGAGCCTGGCGGGCTGCAGTCCTCGGGGCCTCAGCGGCTGAGGCGCGCTAGCCCAGTATTTCATTGTATACATGCACTATCTCTCCTTTGGCCATCCACCAGGTAATGCGCATTTTACACGGCTTCCGCGTCTTGGCAGTCGTCAGCCGCGCTGCTATGAACGTTTGGGGTTCCTGTTATCTTTCTGAACTCGTTTCAGTTTTGTGTTTTTGGAGTTTTACTGTTTTAAGATGTATAAGCAGGAGTGGAACTGCTGGATCATAAGTTAGTTCTGTTTTTAGCTTTTTTTGAGACACTTCCACACCTCCACGCAGTTTGCACACCGCAGAGAGTTGGACACGACTGAATGACGAAACACACACACGCCTGAAGTCACCCACGGGCCCAACGTACGGGAAACACACCGGCCAACCCAGCGGAAGGTCTGTCTGGAACCAGACTCTGTGACGTTGGGGAGTTCTCCAGAAGGACAGTAGGTCCCCTAACCGGAGAGAAATTCCTTTCCAAGGCTGCATCCGCCAGTCCAGTTTGTTCACGTGCAACGCAAGCATACACATCCCACCCCACGGGAGAGTTCCGACCCTCTGTCTCCCTCTCTGCGTCTCTGCTTGTTCAGCCGCTCAGTCGTGTCCGACTCTTGGCGACCCCATGGACTGCAGCACGCCAGGCCTCCCTGTCCATCACCACCTCCCAGAGCTTGCTCAAACTCGTGTCCATCGAGTCGGTGATGCCATCCAACCATCTCCTCCTCTGTCGTCCCCTTCTCCTCCCGCCTTCAATCTTTCCCAGCATCGGGGTCTTTCACCCCCTAACCTAGATCCTGCTGAGGCCAGTCTGGAACGCAACGCACAGCCTCCGGAGCCCGGTTGGCACAGGAGCAGCGGAATACAAGGAGCCGTCTTACCCAGGCTAGTGCCCTTCACGGGAGGAGAGTCCAAAAACTGGATGTCCGTGGCGCTGCTGGTCCCGTTCACCAGGAAGAAGTAATTGTCCCAGGTGTGGCCCTCCCCGAGCTCGTCGAAATGGCAGCCCACGCGCGTCCCGGCCGAGTCAAGGACGTACTGGTTGCACTCGGACACGTTTCCATGCCTGTGACGCCCAGAAAAAGACAACGAGGAGCAGCTCAGCAGTGTGTATCCTCCTGGGGCTGCTCCTGTTCAGTGGCTCAGCGTGTCTGACTCTCTGAGACCCCACGGACTGTAGCCCGCCAGGCGCCTCTGTCCCTGGGATTCTCCAGGCAGGAACACCGGAGTGGGTTGCCATGCCCTCCTCCAGGGGGATCTCCCCAACCCGGGGATCACACCCGCATCTCTTACGTCTCCCGCATTGGCTGGAGGGTTCTATTCCATCGGCGCCCCCGCGGAAGCTCACACATGTATATACATGCTGTGTCTCTGTGCGTGTGCACACTGCGTACTTGAAACTATTATACTTCAGTTTCAACTAAACTTCAAATGTTAAAAAATAATACAAACTTGCTAATTTCCTGACACTCTGGGACCACAGGGGGTTTCACAACGTGGAGCAATGTGCTAGCAGCATGAAGAAAGGGCGATGGGAGGTGTCCCCCTGGATGTTTGGACCTTGTAGATCGACGTCCTCCACTCTCAGGAGAAACATCTCTGGAGTATGGGACGGGCTCAGCGTTTAGCATCCGATCCCCAGGAGGAGGGCATGGCGACCCACTCCAGGATTCCTGCCTGGAGAATCCCATGGACAGAGGAGCCTGGGTGGGCTACAGACCGAGGGGTCGAAAAGAGTCAGACTCGACGGAGTGACGAAGCATAGCAAAGCTCCAGTGAGGCCTCCGACCATGGCCCAGCCCACGGCTCTCCCAGCATTCAGCATCAGGCCCCTGTGAGCCCCTGGACTATGGGGGGCCCTCGGCTCACCCAGCATTCAGCATCAGGCCCCTGTGAGTCCCTGGTCCATGGGACAAGCCCATGGCTCACCCAGCATTCAGCATCAGGCCCCTGTGAGTCCCTGGTCCATGGGGGCCCACGGCTCACCCAGCATTCAGCATCAGGCCCCTGTGAGTCCCTGGACCATGGGACAAGCCCACGGCTCTCCCAGCATTCAGCATCAGGCCCCTGTGAGTCCCTGGTCCATGGGGGCCCACGGCTCACCCAGCATTCAGCGTCAGGACCCTAGCCAGGCTTACAGAGACATCCACGTGTACAGCTGATACCGCACGTCTGCAGGGGCGGCTGGGCCCCGCGTCCAGCTGCAGTTCATGAGTCGGATGTCGTAGATGACGCACGAGAGGTTCTGGGCTCCGGAGCCCTCCTTGCCTGGGAAGACAAGACAGCCAGATCCTCACCGCCGGCCGAGTCATCAGCAGCAGCCCGCCGGCCACACAGATGCCAGGCACCGTCGGAAACGTGCCCAGCGGCCAGGGAGACGTCACCTGAGTTGTTAAAGGCCAGCTGGTGCAAGAACTCCTGGCCCTCAGAGGTGGCGTTCACGGTCAGCGTGGCGCCCCTATGCAGGACGGCGTTGGGAAACGTGCAGAAGTAGCTGTCGTTGTTTCTGACCTGCAAGGGTGCAGAAGCAAGAATAAGCGTGCAGCCGGTGGTGTGGGCTCCCTGCGATCGGATTCAGTCCCGCGGCAGTTCCAGCCACTCGGGGTAGGGTGGGGGACCCGTCCTTTTTACCGCCGTACAGATAACGGACAATGTGAGATCAGTTTCAGCCGTACGAAAGTGTGGTTCGCAATTTTTAAACGTTATAAAATCACATTTAGGGGCTTCCCAGGTGGCGCTACGTGGTAAAGAGTCCGCTTGCCAATGCAAGAGACACGGGTTCGGTCCCTGGGTGGAGAAGGTCCCCTGGAGGAGGAAAGGGCACCCCACTCCAGTCTTGCCTGGAGAATCCCACGGCCAGAGGAGCCTGGTGGTCTGCAGTTCACGGGGTCGCCAAGACTTGACTATGGCTGAAGCCACTTAGCATGCATGCACACGCTCGGTTTTTCGTTACAAGGTAACATTGGTTCCGTTCCCTGTGTTGTCGCATATATCTGGGGAGCTTCTTGAATCATAGCGGTTTGTTCCTCTCAGTCCGTTTCTCTTCCCTCCCCACTTCCCTCTCCCCACTGGTCCCCACTAGCTTGGTCTCTGAATCTGTGCGTCTCCTTCTGTTTTGCTATATGCACCAGTCCGTGGTCTGGTTTAGATTTCACGTACAAATGATATCATCTAATATTTGTCTTTGTCTGCCTGACGTATTTCAGTCTGCACCGTACCCTCCAGATCCATCCACGTAGCTGCCCACGGCGGCTCTCTGTTCTTTTTCACGGCTGAGTAATATTCCACTGCATATACGTACCACATCTTTATCCATTCATCGGTCAGTGGACCCCTAGCTTGCTTCTGTGTCCTTGCTCTCGTGAACAGTGCTGTTGCGGAGACTGGGGAGCATGCATCTTTTCAAATTAATGCTTTGGGGGATCCCCAGAACATGCCACTTGGGCATAAAGATTCTTCAGAGCTAAAGGCAGCTAAATGCAGAACCAGCTGCCATCTGCATAAAGGCGGGCATAGATTTTCCTTTGTGAAGCTGGCCTACACATCCTATCTTGTCCACATCGGATTGAGGAGGTGGATCTTTACCAACTTAGATGGGGAAGCCGCTTCAAGGTGACCTCATAAAATTCCGTTTTTCTTTGTTACGCTGCACTGTTGCAGCTGGTCAGATTTCAGATCCTTCACCAGGGACTGGACACAGCAGTGAAAGCCGAGAGTCCTAACCGCAAGGAACTTAAGGAAGTTTAACCTAAGGAACTTAAGACGGTCTTCATCTGCCTTTAGTCTCCTTACACATTTCTTAATCATTTCCCCACAATTTTTCAGCCCCAGAAACCCAAGTCCCATTTTCTTTGTCTTCTGACATTTTTGCAATTTATTACCTTTTGTTAAAAAGCCACACAAACTGCCTAGTCCGATCACTTCATGTCTTTTCTGCGAAGCCTTGTTTATGTAAACATTAGAAATGTTGGGACTTCCCTGGTGATCTGTGGTTAAGACTCCACACGTGCAGTGCAGGGGGGCCGTGCGTTCGATTCCTGGTAGGAGAACTAAGGTGCCATAGGCCGTGTGGCCAAAAAAAAAGAAAAAGTGAATACGCTGGGATGCTTTTTCTCCTGGCAATCTGGCTTTTGTTCACTTCATCTGCAGACCCCCATCACTGAACCTAAGAAGATGGAGGAAATATGTTTACCTCCCAGCCAAGAATGTTACAGTGTGAGAGGCTCAAGAGGCATTTCACAGGGAAATTCAAGATTGACAAGGAGCAGACAGACCCACAGGACGTGGGCCGGGAGCACCCACCTGCAGCTCTGCGCTGGTCAAGGGGTCAAGGGGTGTCACTATCGCACATGTTTGCTGAGTCACGAGTCTCCGGGAATTCCAGCTTAATATCTTTTTCCTTGCATCTAGAGTCAGGTTTACAATAGGAGAGTCCTTCTCTCCTGCTGTCATTAAAAACAGAGCAAAAAAGACAGTTAGGGAGAACCAGGGCTTCCCTGGAAGTTCAGACGGTGAAGAATCCGCCTGCTGTGCAGGAGACGCGGATCCTGTCCCTGGGTCGGGAAGATCCCCCGGAGGAGGGCGTGGCCAGCCACCCCAGTCTCCTTGCCTGGAGAATCCCGGGCACAGAGGAGCCTGGCGGGCCACAGTCCATGGGGTTGCAAAGAGTCGGACATCACTTAGCGACTACACCACCACCAACATCCAAATATATTATATGAATAAACTATTATGTATAAATAAACCTATAGGATATAACATATTATGTTTATATCATAATATATAAATATACATCTCTTTAAGTATTATTTAAATCTATAGGATATAAACATATTATGTTTATATCATATTATGTAAATATATATCTCTTTATATTTATGTATTATATATTATTAATTCTATTTCCTATATTATATAACATATATTATATATTATTATGTTAAATATATTATATAATAAATATAATTATAGCACAAATATATAATACATATATTTACATATAAGTAAAGTGAAAGTGAAGTCGCTCAGTCTTGTCCGACTCTTTGTGACCCATGGACTGCAGACCACCAAGCTCCTCCGTCCATGGGATTCTCCAGGCAAGGATACTGGAGTGGGTTGCCATTTCCTTCTCCAATATTATATATTAAATATATTATACAATAAATATAATTATAACACAAATATATAATATATATATATTTATGCTGCTAAGTCGCTTCAGTCGTGTCTGACTCTGTGCAATCCCATAGACGGCAGCCCACCAGGCTCCCCCGTCCCTGGGATTCTCCAGGCAAGAACACTGGAGTGGGTTGCCATTTCCTTCTCCAATGCATGAAAGTGAAAAGTGAAAGGGAAGTCACTCAGTCGTGTCCGACTCTTCACGACCCCATGGACTGCAGCCCACCAGGCTCCTCCGTCCATGGGATTTTCCAGGCAAGAGCACTGGAGTGGGGTGCCATTGCCCTTATATATAAGTAAATATAACTGTAAATATAACACAATATATGAAAATACAATATATGAATAAATTATAATGTATAAATAAATCTATAGGATATAAACATATTATGTTTATATCATATTATGTAAATATATATCTCTTTATATTTATGTATTATATATTATTAATTCTATTTCCTATATTATATAACATATATTATATATTATTATGTTAAATATATTATATAATAAATATAATTATAGCACAAATATATAATACATATATTTACATATAAGTAAAGTGAAAGTGAAGTCGCTCAGTCTTGTCCGACTCTTTGTGACCCATGGACTGCAGACCACCAAGCTCCTCCGTCCATGGGATTCTCCAGGCAAGGATACTGGAGTGGGTTGCCATTTCCTTCTCCAATATTATATATTAAATATATTATACAATAAATATAATTATAACACAAATATATAATACAAATATTTATATATAAGTAAATATAACTGTAAATATAACACAATATATGAAAATATAATATATAGAATATACGTATATAATATCGAGAGGGTAGCAGGAAGGCTAGGGGTTTCCGAACGGAGGAAATAGGCTGCAAGTGTCAGACATTTTTGATCTCTCTCTTAAGCGGCAGGAGGAGACAAGCTAGTGATATATTTTTTTTTTCCCTTCTCTATACAAATTTAAAAAGAGGTTTATCCTGAAATACTGTGTTGCCAGAATGACACCTGGTTCCACCTGAACGTCACTTTTCTCAAACCTTGAGCTAACCAATGCATTTTCCTTATGAAAATGTTTGTCTTGCGGCATGTTAATGTACTATCCATTTATCCCAGGCTGTCTTCAGGCCAGTTCCGCCTAATGGCTCAGACTTGACAAGCCTGTATGTTAGACTCAGATATTGTTCTCTTAATCTATGTTAATGAAACTATACATTTGAATGGGAATCTGCCTTTCTTCAAGATGCATGTCGGTCATTTTATGGCCCGGGGTGGCTCACTTGGTGCCAGGATTATCTCAAAATGCATCCTGTTGGTGAGGGGCCTGATGCTGCTCTCTGAGTGTTGAGACGTTTCCTTCCTTTAATTAGCAGACTGCTAGTAACTATATAACATCAGCTAAAGACCCGCAGGGAGGTACTCTTTCTGCCCCCTTCTGATGCCTATGTCAGAAGCTTTCTCCATCTCTTTTACACTGTAATAAAACTTTATTACACAGAAGCTCTGAGTGATCAAGTCTCGTCTCCGGCCTCGGACTGAATTCTGGTCCAGAGGCCAAGAATCCCTGCGTCTTTTCGTGGTTCAGCAACAACCTTTCAATATGCTACTATGTAAGTAGAACGTTAACAAGTCACCACTTTTAAAGGTTGTGATTCATTTACTATAAAACCATGGGACATATTCCCTGCGTTTTACAATCCATCCTCATGTCTTATCTATTTTATCCCTAATAGTTCGATGTCCTGGCTCTTATAAATCCCTGCCCCTATCCTGCCCACCCCCGACTTCCGTCTCCACCCCGGGAACCACTAATCCATCTGCTACACCTGGGAGGAGGCTTCTTTTCGGTTACGTTCCCTAGTTACTTGTATTTTTTAGATGCCACATTTAAGGGACACCGCACAGTCCTTGCCTCTCTCTGGGATTAGCTATTTTATTCCGATGTGGACCACTTCTCTCCCTGTCTTTTATCGAATCTGTTTCCACACTGCTTGGGTTTTACGCTTGGGTTTTTGGCCACGGGGCATGTGGCGGGTCTTAGCTCCCCAACCAGGGATCGAACCCACACCGTCTACACTGGGAGGGGACCTAAACCACTGAAGCACCAGGGAAATACCTAAGTGAGTTGTTTTAACGTAAACAGTGCAGGGACTTCCCTGGTGCCTCAGACGGCAAAGCGTCTGTCTACAATGCGGGAGACCTGGGTTCCATCCCTGAGTCGGGAAGATCCCCTGGAGAAGGAAATGGCAACCCACTCCAGTACTCTTGCCTAGAAAAGCCCATGGACAGAGGAGCCTGGTGCAGGCTACTGTCCATGGGGTCGCAAAGAGTCGGACACGACTGAGCGACTTCACTTTCTTTCTTTCTTATGCAGGGACACTCAGGAGCGTGTGAAAGATGGTGGGCAGCGTGAATGATCAGAGGGACGCAAATCCAGACTTTGGTGAAGCGCCGCGTTACCCCCACGAGATCAGCTGTGTGCTGTGCTCAGTGGCAGGATCAGATTCCATTTCTCGTGTCCGACTCTCTGCGAACCGGAGAACTGTAGCCCGCGAGGCTCCTCTGTCCATGGGATTCTCCAGGCGGGAATACCGGAGTGGGTTGCCATGCCCTCCTCCAGGGGGCTTCTTCCCCACCCAGGGATAGAACCCAAGCATCTGGCGTCCCGTGCACTGACAGGCGGGCTCTTTTAGTGCCACCTGGGAAGCGGTGCTATAGTGATGGCTACATATTGTAATAATTTGAAGAACCAGCTGGTGGTTGTTGGGGAGGATGCGTAGGAGGCAGACCGTCCATGTTGTGAGCACAGACGCAAAGGCAGGGCATGATGTGTTGGCTTAACTGAGCGGCTTCCCCTTTCTGGGCATTCAGGATGGAGGAGGGGACGGGTGAGCTCTGTGTGTCTGGGGCGGGGGGGTGATGTGCTGTCCCGGAGAGTCCCCTTTGAGCTGGGGACTGGGGTGAAGGACGTGGTGCTGGACAGGTACCGCCTGTCAGGACAAGCCTGCCCTGGACGAAGACATTCTCACCACCCACCTCACCGTCTCTCTTCTTTTCTCTGCTTGACCTTTTCGAATGCACATAAATCTTTTAACTGTCTAAATATAACCTCTGGCCAGACGTGACCAGAGAAAGGTGCGCCCACCTGCCCAGTTTCTTAGTAGGAGAGAACCCAGCTATAGCCGGAACCTAGCTCCAAATGGCAAACCCACTGAAGGTAAAGGGTTGTTCTTGAGTCGCTCAGTCGTGTCCAACTCTTTGTGACCCCATGCACTGCAGCACGCCTCTAGAATGATTTGTAAGAAGATTCGCTTCACCTAGCAGCGGTGGGAGGTACTCGGGTCATGAGAGACTTTGTCCTTTCAGGGGTTAGGAGGGCGGCAGCCCTCACCACATCATGGACTCCCCGGCGCTGGAAGACTAGCTGGCACTTACCCCGGACTGTGGAGCATGCTGAGCTCAGGAGTACCAGGAGGCTTACGAAATCCAACAGGAACACCATGCTGCGCGTCTGAAGCTGGGCCTCAACCTCCAAACAGGAGACAGCAGTTCAGAAAACGGATTCCAATCGTGGCAGGAGGACTTCCTTCTTAGCACAACCTCCAGGCAGTCGTTGGGAATCAGAACCTAGCTGCCAGAACCTTTGTGAGTAGAGAAAAATGGTAGGCCCAAGGCACTTGGCTCGGGGCCAGACAATATTGCCTCGTATCCCAGAGTGGCTGCCACGGACCTGCATTCTCATTACATATCCCTCCTTCTGTTCACTGGTGGCCTCATCTCTTCCACCTCTCTAAAGGGTTTTTGGTTTGTTCATATGTCCCTATGTGGACAGCAATATTCCATCAGAGCACAGTGTGAGGTTACCATCCTCCTTGTACACCTCTGGGTTAGCTGGCATGATCAGATTCCAATTTTCTAAAATTTTTTCACTGGAAGATAATTGCTTTGCAAAATTTTGTGCTAGCTTCGGCCATACATCAACATGAAATTCCCTTTTAAATTCTGTTTGAAACTCTATCGAAAGCATCAAAAAATTTAACACATATTCATGATGAGAAGTCTCAGTAAACTGGGACTAAAAGAAACATTTTCTGGGCTTTACCCAACCTGTTTTTCCTCCCCTCGGCCCACTACCACTGGTCCACATTACTGCTGCAGAGAGGTATACTTGGGAATGGCTAATCAATATTATTTTAGGCTGATTTTCTCCTAAGTGGTCAGTGAGGGTCTGGGGAGGTGACACCCCCAATGAAAAGAAGGGATGTATGATGAAGATGCTGGGTCTGCAGCAGCCACTTTGGGGCATGAGGCAACTATCTGTCCCTGAGCATTTCTTCCATTTCTTCTGCTCGTAAAGGCCCCTGCAAGTAGGAACACTCCCAGCAACAACCTAGGGGATAAACCATGCCTTAGGAAGATCCCCTGACTCCTCAACACTTACCTCCCCTTGGAGAAAACTGCTTCTTTCACCAGGGCAGCAAGGTTCTGCGAACCGGAGAACTGTAGCCCGCGAGGCTCCTCTGTCCATGGGATTCTCCAGGCGGGAATACCGGAGTGGGTTGCCATGCCCTCCTCCAGGGGGCTTCTTCCCCACCCAGGGATAGAACCCAAGCATCTGGCGTCCCGTGCACTGACAGGCGGGCTCTTTTAGTGCCACCTGGGAAGCGGTGCTATAGTGATGGCTACATATTGTAATAATTTGAAGAACCAGCTGGTGGTTGTTGGGGAGGATGCGTAGGAGGCAGACCGTCCATGTTGTGAGCACAGACGCAAAGGCAGGGCATGATGTGTTGGCTTAACTGAGCGGCTTCCCCTTTCTGGGCATTCAGGATGGAGGAGGGGACGGGTGAGCTGTGTGTGTCTGGGGCGGGGGGGTGATGTGCTGTCCCGGAGAGTCCCCTTTGAGCTGGGGACTGGGGTGAAGGACGTGGTGCTGGACAGGTACCGCCTGTCAGGACAAGCCTGCCCTGGACGAAGACATTCTCACCACCCACCTCACCGTCTCTCTTCTTTTCTCTGCTTGACCTTTTCGAATGCACATAAATCTTTTAACTGTCTAAATATAACCTCTGGCCAGACGTGACCAGAGAAAGGTGCGCCCACCTGCCCAGTTTCTTAGTAGGAGAGAACCCAGCTATAGCCGGAACCTAGCTCCAAATGGCAAACCCACTGAAGGTAAAGGGTTGTTCTTGAGTCGCTCAGTCGTGTCCAACTCTTTGTGACCCCATGCACTGCAGCACGCCTCTAGAATGATTTGTAAGAAGATTCGCTTCACCTAGCAGCGGTGGGAGGTACTCGGGTCATGAGAGACTTTGTCCTTTCAGGGGTTAGGAGGGCGGCAGCCCTCACCACATCATGGACTCCCCGGCGCTGGAAGACTAGCTGGCACTTACCCCGGACTGTGGAGCATGCTGAGCTCAGGAGTACCAGGAGGCTTACGAAATCCAACAGGAACACCATGCTGCGCGTCTGAAGCTGGGCCTCAACCTCCAAACAGGAGACAGCAGTTCAGAAAACGGATTCCAATCGTGGCAGGAGGACTTCCTTCTTAGCACAACCTCCAGGCAGTCGTTGGGAATCAGAACCTAGCTGCCAGAACCTTTGTGAGTAGAGAAAAATGGTAGGCCCAAGGCACTTGGCTCGGGGCCAGACAATATTGCCTCGTATCCCAGAGTGGCTGCCACGGACCTGCATTCTCATTACATATCCCTCCTTCTGTTCACTGGTGGCCTCATCTCTTCCACCTCTCTAAAGGGTTTTTGGTTTGTTCATATGTCCCTATGTGGACAGCAATATTCCATCAGAGCACAGTGTGAGGTTACCATCCTCCTTGTACACCTCTGGGTTAGCTGGCATGATCAGATTCCAATTTTCTAAAATTTTTTCACTGGAAGATAATTGCTTTGCAAAATTTTGTGCTAGCTTCGGCCATACATCAACATGAAATTCCCTTTTAAATTCTGTTTGAAACTCTATCGAAAGCATCAAAAAATTTAACACATATTCATGATGAGAAGTCTCAGTAAACTGGGACTAAAAGAAACATTTTCTGGGCTTTACCCAAAATGTTTTTCCTCCCCTCGGCCCACTACCACTGGTCCACATTACTGCTGCAGAGAGGTATACTTGGGAATGGCTAATCAATATTATTTTAGGCTGATTTTCTCCTAAGTGGTCAGTGAGGGTCTGGGGAGGTGACACCCCCAATGAAAAGAAGGGATGTATGATGAAGATGCTGGGTCTGCAGCAGCCACTTTGGGGCATGAGGCAACTATCTGTCCCTGAGCATTTCTTCCATTTCTTCTGCTCGTAAAGGCCCCTGCAAGTAGGAACACTCCCAGCAACAACCTAGGGGATAAACCATGCCTTAGGAAGATCCCCTGACTCCTCAACACTTACCTCCCCTTGGAGAAAACTGCTTCTTTCACCAGGGCAGCAAGGAAAAAAAGAAAAAGTCTGTAAGAAGTCCTAGAATACTCTGATGGAGGATCTTCTTATGCTTGGTGATTACAGGGCTGGGTTTTGTGCATTTGAATATATATATATTTTTCCTCTGATGTCTTCATGACTCTATGAACACAGAGAGATGGGCAGGCCCTTGCTGGTTGCACAGAGGTGATCAGGAGGGAAGCTGCAGGCGAGCGGCCTGACAATCACACAGCTTTGCAGGAAGAGCTGATAGCAGCCAGGACCACATGGGACGCAAGGACCCTCGGCATGTCGGCTTCTTCTGGGGGAATGGCTGCCAACCTCCTTCGGAGACAAATTCATATGCGTGTGTGTGGAAGTCCCCTGAAACGTCTCTGACCATCATCACCTCACCCGCCACCTGTTCCCTGAACATATCCGTGAAGTCAACTGCCTCCCGGGCCACTTTTTCTGCAAATGCTCATTTCTTTCCTTCCTTCCTTCTTTGGCTGAGCTGGGTGTTAGTTGCCACACGTGGGGTCTAGTCCCCTGACCAGGAATAGACCCCACGCCCCCTGCATTGGGAATGCGGAATCTTAGACACGTGGCCACCAGCAAAGTCCCAGACCCTCACCTCTTCTGCTTAGTCGCTCAGTCGTGTCCGGCTCTTTGCAACTCCATGGACTGTAAGCCCGCCAGGATCCCCTGTCCAGGGAGTTTTCCAGGTGAGAATACCAGAGTGGCTTGCCATTTGCTTCTCCACCCAAGGAACCTAAATGTCCCCACTGGCTTCCGATGGCTGCCAGATGCTTTGCAGCGCAAGGCATGGAAAGACTTCCTGGGGGAATCTGACGGTGGCCCAGCGGTGACGGCTCCGTACCCTCACTGCGGAGAATCTGGGTTCGATCTGAGATCGGACAAGCCGCGCGGTCAGGAGGTTAAAACAAAAAGGTTCGCTTGCTTCTGAGCACAGGCTGACACTCCCCTGCCACTTCTGTTAACTTTCATGAGGACGCAGTGAAGGTGATCTCCCTTCTGTGCTTCCTGGGGGAGAGACGCCCTCTACACCCTCCCTGGGCGTCACCAGGAGCCGAGTCAGAGGGAGCTGTGTCCCCACCGAGGGTCTGTGTCCCCAGCGAGACCAAAGGGGATGGGAGTGGAAATCAGTCCCGTGCGTGTTATCCCGTGAGAACAAGACCGTCGAGGGCTTCATAGCTTAAAGACACCCCCAATGGAAATATTTTACAGGTAGCTAGCACGGGCTTCCCAGGTGACGCGAGTGGCAAAGAATCCGCCTGCCAACGCAGGAGACCCAGGTTCGATCCCTGGGTCCGGAAGATCCCCTGGAGGAGGGCATAGCAACCCACTGCCGTCTTCTTGCCTGGAGGATCCCGTGGACAGAGGAGCCTGGCGGGCTACAGTTCATGGGGCTGCAAAGAGTCGGACACGACTGAGCGACTCAGCACGCTCGCAGATAACACGGGGTACAGAGAAATCGGACCGCACCAGCCGGTGGCTCCCCGCCACGTCAGTCGGAAACGCAGAAGACCCAGTGTCCACCCTCCCGTTCCCTTCCCGAAGCTCGGGTGGCGTGACTTCCACCCCGGCAGCTTCTTTCTCCAGCCTCCGCCGGGGTGAGGCCATCTCTCCCCGACTCCGATCTCCCGTCCCATCACAAACCCACATGGTCAGAGGATCCTACCGGCCACAGCAAACCCCCCTGAAGATGGGGGAACCGTCCACTTACCGGTCTGGATCGTTCTGGATTGTTCTCGCCCAACTGTCTGAGTCTGGGGCTCCTTGAAGCCGCTGTCCTGCCCGCCCGGGGTACGTGGCGGGTGGGCAGTGCTGGACGCCTTGGTAGCAGGTTCCCTGGGGGGGAGGCCCCCCGTGCCCTTCCAGATGTAGGATCTGGGGGGCAGGTATGACAAAGGGCCTGAGTCTGGTCCTCCCCAGGAACACGCTTTCTCTCTCTCCTTCTCTCTTTAAATGGAGGCTCCCCCAGGTCAGCAATTGCAGAAGTAATCTCTTATCAGCGGGGCCTTCGTCGTCACTGACCGGCCCGCCGTTATCATCATCTCAGGGAACAGGAAGTGTCATAACACAGTCCATGTTCCCTCCCAAGCATGTAGCCTGCCCCTCAGTTTTTTTTTGTTTTGTTTAATCGACCTCCCAAGGTTCCTCTTTTAGCAGCAGGGGGTTAGATGGCCACTTGGCTTTCCTGCATCTTCTCGTCGGGGTGGCGGGGGTCACCGGGGTGTCGGCTCGGTGTCGCTGTGTTCGGGAAACTGGCATCTCCTTAGAACTCCTCTGCACCCGCTGGGAGCTGGTTCCCTTTCAGCTCAGAAGCTCTGCCAGAGGCTGTGGCTGGCTCTTGTCCCAGTCTGAGTCCCCCAGGGGCCTGGGGGCAGGGGGAGGGACGCACTGAGCCGACTTTCAGTCCACCTCTCCCTAAGGAATGACTCACAGCCATTTGCTAGGAAGTGTTACTCACTCAGTCGTGTCCGACTCTCTGCAACCCCATGGACTGAAGCCTGCCAGACTGTGTCCACTGTTTCTCCATCTATTTGCCATGAAGTGATGGGACCAGATGCCGTGATCTTTGTTTTCTGAATGCTGAGTTTTAAGCCAGCTTTTTCACTCTCCTCTTTCACTTTCAAGAGGCTTTTGAGTTCCTCTTCACTTTCTGCCATAAGGGTGGTGTCATGTGCATATCGGAGGTGATTGATATTTCTCCCGGCAATCTTGATTCCAGCTTGTGCTTCCTCCAGCCCAGCGTTTCTCATGATGTACTCTGCATAGAAGTTAAATAAGCGGGGTGAGAATATTCAGCCTTGATGTCCTCCTTTTCCTATTTGGAACCAGTCTGTTGTTCCATGTCCAGTCCTAACTGTTGCTTCCTGACCTGCATACAGGTTTCTCGGGAGGCAGGTCAGGTGGTCTGGTATTCCCATCCTTTAAGAATTCTCTTTGTTGGGAGCTACACCGTCAAAGGCGTAGTCAGTGAGGCTGAAGTAGATGAAGATGTGATTGGAAAACGTCTGCTCGGTCCCTGAGGCTCCGGAGTGGCAGGAATTGCAGGCACCTAAGGGCGTGACCTGCCCTAGCCTTGCGGGATCACGTGTGGGAGCCGACTCAGGGGAGGAGACAGAGGAGGCGCGGAGGCCGTGAATCTGAGGGGCCGTGTGCCTGCTCCACCTCTGACCTGGCACAAACACCCAGAGAAGGACCGGGGATGCCTAGCGTGGCCCCCGGGGCCAGCAGGCACCGCCCCCTGCAGAGGCCGCCCCCCGTGCCTCGGACAGACAGACAGGGAGACAGAGAGCCGGGGCTCCCGGGGACCCGGAGGCCCCAGCCAGTCAGCCGCTGCCGCTGGGGGCTCGTCTGAGAGAGGGAGACAGAGAGACACACATAGACACAGCCGGAAACTGTGCAAGTCGGCAGCGACTCGATTGGTACTGTGGTTCCGCCCACAAATGACATTTCCTCAAGTCTCACTTCTCTGTCTTAACTTCTGGGTTTCATCACTTTAAAAGACAGAGTCGCCGGCTCCGACTCTGCTGCAGAACTCTGATAACGCTCTGTAGACATCGGCTGTTATCTTCTCCCTCCTGGCTTCGATGATAATCGCCGTGCGCTCATGGGCTCAGCCGTGCCTGACGCTCCGCCGCCCCGTGGGCTGCAGCCCGCGAGGCGCCTCTGTCCCCGGGATTCTCTAGGGGAGAACGCTGGAGTGGGTGGCCATGCGCTCCTCCGGGAGATCTTCCCTCTCCTCTCCTGTGTCTCTCCTGCATTGACAGGTGGATTATTACTAATGGACTTTATTTTCCCCACATTTTTGCCTTTTCAGAGACACCTCGCAGGGGGCGCAGAGCGCCCGTGGGCCTCTCCCCCGCCCTCCCCTATTTTCCCGTGAGCCCCCCACTGTGAACATCCCGCGGCCGGCAGGCTGTGCATCTGTTACCGTGGATACGCTGATAGTGAGACCCTGCCATCAGTTGGGATGTGCTGTACGCATTCCTGGGGTGGTCAGTTCATGCGTCCATCAGTCCAGGTGACAGCCCCATTCATTCACACGCTTCCCCCAGGGGGTGGCTGGGAACAGGCTCTGTAGGTGTGACTCAAGGTCACGACCAGCTGGCTTGAAGCAAAGAGAAGAGGCCCCATGTGGTGGTGGGCCTCGGCTAATCAGGTGAAGTTTTTTTTTTTTAATGTGTGGGGAGGGGGATTTGAAGCAAAGAAAAAAAAACGCTCCATGTAGTGGTGGGCCTCATCTAATCAGGTGAAGGTCTTTTATGGGGGGGGTCTTGCAGCAAAGAGAAGAAGCTCCATGTGGTGGTGGGCCCTGTCTAATCAGGTGAAGGGACGTATTTTGTTTTGTTTTGTTTTAATTTGGCCGCACTGCACAGCATGTGGGATCTTAGTTCCCTGACCGGGGATCGAACCATCGCCCCTTGCACTGGAAGCAGTGAGTCGTAACCACGGGACCACCAGAGAATTCTAGCTGAAGTCTTAAAAGCAGACACTGACGTTTCCCAGAGAAGATGAAATTCTGTCTCCAGAACCGTGGTGTCAACTCCTGCCCGGGTGTCCAGCCTGGCCCCCTGACCTGCGGACTTCAGACTCAGCAGTCCCACAATCGCACGAGCCAATTCCTTGAAATAAATGTCTCTCCATCCTTATGCATATCTATCATATGTGTCTACCTTTCTCCAGATAGATATGTGTCGCTGTATCTCTTTCTATATATAGATAGATATCTGTATATCTATCTTCGTACGTATACAGTTGGCCCTCCACGGTCCTGGGTTCTGCACTTGTAGGTGAGGAGGGCCAGCTGTATAAGATTCTGATTCTCCCTATATGCATCTATATATACCCCTACATATATCCACACACACACATATATATCTCTCTGTATATCCACAGCCTACATCTCATCTCTATCAGCTAGCAATTATCCATCTACCTATCAGTTTATCTGTGTCTGCCTATATACATCCATAGCTGTCAATCCATCTATCATCTGCCTATTTACCTGCTGTATACCATCATCTCTATCTACCCATCCATCCGTCTACTTATCTGTCTATTATCTCTACCTACCCATCTATTGATCTACCGATTTTTCTATTCATATATCATCTCTATCGACCTATCTGTCACCCCTACCCCCCTATCGATCTACCTATCTGTCTATCTAGCATCTCTGCCTGGCTTCCCTGCTGGCTCAGAGGTTAAAGCGTCTGCCTGCAATGTGGGAGAACTGCGTTCCATCCCTGGGTCGGGAAGATCCCCAGGAGAAGAAAACGGCAACCCACTCCAGTATTCTTGCCCGGAGAATCCCATGGACGGAGGAGCCTGATGGGCTGCCGTCCACGGGGTCGCAGACTCAGACGAGTGACTTCGCTTTCATCTCCGCCTCCCTATTTACCGACCTATTTTTCCACTCATCCATCATCTCCATTTACGTGTCTGCCTACGTACTGGTCTATCAGTCTATCGTCTGTATGTTCCCATCTCCCTATCCTATTTACCTGTCTCCCTCTTTCCCTATCATCTCTAGCTACATCTCTAGCATCTCTGTCTACTATTTACCCATATCTATCTTTCCATGTGTATCTCAGTTCAGTTCAGTCGCTCAGTCGTGTCCGACTCTTTGCGACCCCATGAATCGCAGCACGCCAGGCCTCCCTGTTCATCACCAGGTCCCGGAGATCACTCAGACTCACATCCATCGAGTCGGTGATGCCATCCAGCCATCTCATCCTCGGTCGTCCCCTTCTCCTCCCGCCACCAATCCCTCCCAGCATCAGAGTCCTTTCCAATGAGTCAACTCTTCGCATGAGGTGGCCAAAGTTCCATACATGACCACAGGAAAAACCATAGCCTTGACTAGACGGATCTTAGTCGGCAAAGTAATGTCTCTGCTTTTGAAAATGCTATCTAGGTTGGACATAACTTTTCTTCCAAGGAGTAAGCGTCTTCTAATTTCATGGCTGCAGTCACCATCAGCAGTGATTTTGGAACCTAAAAAAATAAAGTCTGGCACTGTTTCCACTGTTTCCCCATCTATTTCCCATCTGTATCTACCATCTACCTATTTACCTATGGTCCACAGACCCATCTGTCGTCTCTGTCTACCTGTCCATCTATCTGTCCACCCACTGGCCCATCTACCATCTGTGTCTACCGACCGATTATCTGTCTGTGTGCCTCTTTGTCTATCTGTCCACCTACCATCTGTATCTATCATCTGTATCATCTCTACTTGTCTGTCTACCTATTTATCTATCGTCTCTACTACCTATTTGCCTGTCTGCCTGCCATCTCTACCTACCTATCTGTGAAGTCGCTCAGTCCTGTCCGACTCTTTGTGACCCTGTGGACTGTAGCCCACCAGGCTTCTCCATCCATGGGATTCTCCAAGCAAGAATACTGGAGTGGGTTGCCATTTCCTTCTCCAGGGGATCTTCCCAACCCAGGGATCGAACCCAGGTCTCCTGCATTGCAGACAGACGCTTTAACCTCTGAGGCACCAGGGAATCTACCTATTTATTTATCATCTAAGGCAATGGCACCCCACTCCCATACTCTTGCCTGGAAAATCCCATGGATGGAGGAGCCTGACAGGCTACAGTCCCTGGGGTCACAAAGAGTCGGACGCGACTGAGCGAGTGCACTTTCACTTTCTACGAACTTATCACCTCTATTTGCCTATGTGTGTGTCTACCTACTTGCCTGCCATCTCTACCTACCTATCTGTTGTAGCTATGATCTCTATCTCTCTGCCATCTCTCTCCACCCGTCTCCCTACCGATCTGTCTGTCTATCCCACCTACCCACCCATCTATCACAAACCTCCATCCTGTTGGTCTTATTTCTCCAGAGAAGTCTCACTGCTACAATTTCCCGGTTGCTTTGAGCGGAGCTGACCCACCAGCAAGGGTGTGGCTGAGCCTTCAGTGATCTGCAGGCGGGAGATCAGCCCTGAATATTCACTGGTGGGACTGACGCTGAAGCTGAAACTCCAATACTCTGGCCACCTGATGGGAAGAGCCAACTTATTGGAAAATACCCTGATGCTGGGAAAGACTGAGGGCGGGAGGAGAAGGGGACGACAGAGGATGAGATGGCTGGATGGCATCACCAACTCGATGGACATGAGTTTGAGTAAACTCTGGGAGTTGGTGATGGACAGGGAGGCCTGGCTTGCTGCGGTCCATGGGGTTGCAAAGAGTCAAACACGACTCAGCGACTGAATAACAACAAGGAAGAAGCTGTAAGTTGGAGGGAATTTCAGATTCAAAGACCAACGTCAGTCACACGCCGTCCACTTCCTCCTCCTTCTCCACATGACGTGTTCTCAGCTTCTTCCCTGGGAGCTGGCTCCCTCGGGGTGGAAACTATTCTCTGCCTCCCTCCCTCTCCTGGACTGTAATAGCCCACCAGGCTCCTCCGTCCACGAGAGTTCCCAGACAAGAATACTGAAATGGCAACCCACTCCAGCATTCCTGCCTGGAGCACCCCATGGACAGAGGAGCCTGGTGGGCCACAGTCCACGGGGTCGCGGAGAGTCTGACGCGACTGAGCGACTCACACACACACACACCCTTCCCAGCGCCCACTCCCCGCCCCAGGGATCCCATGATGCTGAAACGGACCCCGCTCCATGCATCCATGCCTGTCGACTCAGTCCTAAATGAGCGCATCAGCTGTCTATTTCAGGACGCGACTCAGCCAGCTGCAGAGCGGCCCCGAGAGGGGCCCCCAGGAAGCACGTGCCTGCCCTGTGCCTTCCCGCATGGAGAGGACCCAGGAGGTGGCTGGGGTCGCCCGGGGCAACCCCACCAGCCCAGCTGCGCCAGCTTCCTCATCCTCCCAGGCGCCACTGCAGACACCGGCTCCCGAGACTCTCGACTCCACGGTCGCTGATTCCTGCAGGGACATCGTGGTGCAAACCACAGGTCTGGGTTTGCATCGATGTGCAAACCCAGGAGGGTACGCAGCTGCCTCCCGGGTGGCAGAGACGGAACAGCTGGGCCAGCAGCCTCAGTGCCAGGCAGGGGCCAGGAGGGGACCCTTCTGGGGGGAACGGGATGGGGAGGGAGCTGGGGGTATCAGATGCTCCGTGCCGGGGGCGTCTGGTTGAAGAACTGTTTTCTTTTTCTCACTAGAGTAACCTTCTTGCTGTTGTTCATTCCCTCTCTCGTGTCTGACTCTCTGAGACCCCCATGGACTGTAGCCCACCAGGCTCCTCTGTCCATGGGATTCTCCAGGCAAGAATACTGGAGTGGGTTTCCATGCCCTCCTCCAGGGGATCTTCCCAACCCAGGGATTGAACCCATGTCTCCTGCATTGGCAGGCAGATTCTTTGCCAGGGAATCACCTGGGACGCCTCTAGAGTGACTTTTTACATTTTTTTGTTTTAATTTTACAGTATGGTTTCCCTGGTAGCTCCGTGGTAAAGAATCTGCCCAATGCAGGAGACAGAGGTCTGATGCTCGGGAAGATCCCCTGGAGGAGGGCAGGGCAGCCCACTCCAGTGTTCTTGCCTGGAGAGTCCCATGGACAGAGGAGCCTGGTGGGCTACGGCCTATGGGGTCGCAGAGACTCGGACACGACTGAGCACGTGGCTGACTTACAACACTGTGTTGGTTTCAGGGGTACAGCAAACTGGTTCCCTTATGGAGACATACATTTTTCTCAGGCCCTCTTTCATTATAGTGTCTGACATGATATCGAATAGGATTATCGGATTCCCTGAGGTATACCATAAATCTCTGTTGCTTATCTGTTTTACGTCTGACACTTTATATCCGTTAATCAACTTACATTTCACACTTTTAACCCCGAACATCTAAATTACCCTGCCCCCCCCTCCCCACGAACCCTACCTTCCTTTCCCCATTGGCAACCATCCTTTTGGAATCTAAAAAAATAAAATAAAAGCAATTTGTGTACAAACAGAAACAGCAAATAGCTCAGGTTTCCTGAGTTCTATAATATCCATGTGTTAAAATGACACAGCCGTTGTGTCCAGACCATTTCTAGCCCCGATGCATTTTCACCTGGCTCTGTGTCAGCTTCCAGGTCATTTTCCAGCATGAAAAATCGGCTCCTCAAGGCTTCTGATCCCAGTCTCTTCACACCCCTCCTGGGGAGGGGGGTCCCATGCAGCCCAGACTTCTGACTGATCAGCTTAAAGTCAGGCTTCCCAAGACCCCCTCCGTGGGGCTGGGTAATTGGCTAAAATGGCTCACAAAGCTTGTGAAAGGCTTTGCCGGTTTGTGCAAAAAGCATACGACTCAGCTGGTTTTGGTGGAGGAGTCCAGGGGAATTGGAGGAACGCACAGCACATGTTATGAGGGGGTAGGAGGTTGGGGGGAAAGGGGCCTCCACGCCCAGAGGGTGACGTTTGAATCTGCAGGTCTGGGGACGGCTCCCGGCTCAGCCAAGCTCCCCTCTTTGGGACACCATGCAGTGGACAGAAAAATGTCCCCAAGGACATCTGCGTCCCCTCCCCCTGTGGTGGACAGAATAACATCCCCAGTGATATCCTAAATCCCGGAACCCACAAACAGGTTGCCTTCTGACACAAGGAAGTTAACAGCGGTGATGAATGCCAGGAACCCGAGATCGAGACTGGGTCGTGGACCACCCGCCTGGGGGTCAGGTCATCACAGAGACTGTTAAAAGAATTACACAAAAGACCGTATGAACTGTTGACACATAGATTCCTGCCGTGCCAAGTCCATCATGGAGGTCCTATTACAGCAGCCTCAGGAAACGCATTTCTTTCTAAACTGTAGCTGATACAGGAAAAAAAAAAAAAAAAAAAAACAAGACAGGAGGATGTATTCTGACCACCAGTAAAAGCAGAGGCAGGGGAGACGGCGTTCCAGCCCCAGCGGCCACTGGCAGTCTGGACACCTGTGTGTGACGAAGGGATGGGGTTCCAGGAGGCACTGAGAGGTGCATTAAGTTGTTCAGATTTGAAAGGTATTCAAACATCCCTCCAGCTACAAAAGCACCTTTGAGAAACAGGACATTATCTTTTACAGTAAAAAATAAATTGTTGATTAGTTTTGCCCGTTCATGTTTGGTTCTTCATGACCCCATACAGGATCCCAGGATCCTCTGTCCATGGGATTCTCCAGGCAAGAATACTGGAGTGACTTGCCATTTCCTTCTCCAGGGATTCTTTCCGACCCAGGAATCGAACCTGAGTCTCTTAGATTCACAGGCGAGTACTTTACCACTGACTCCCTGGGAAGCCTCGTTAAAAGAACAAAAAGATAGAATGCTATAAAAACACTGAGTTCAGTTCAGTCGCTCAGTCATATCCGACTCTTTGTGACCCCATGAATTGCAGCACACCAGGCCTCCCTGTCCATTAAAAACACTCACAACAATTTAAAAAAGCTTCATTCGAAAACAGTAAATAAAACACTTAAGAAATGTTTTAAAAATATTTTTAAAAAAGTAAACAGCTTCTAGAAAGTCCCGGATATGGAGATGCCTGGAATTCACAGTTTCGCTGGGGCTTCTGAGACTGTCTGCACGGTTAAGACCTCTTCTTTGTCACCTTTTCCCGTTTCATGTGTAAACTTCTCCCATAGCATCTGATGGGGGAGAAAGGCAGGGATGTCAACTCCCCAGGACCCCCGGAGGAGCCACGGAGGTGGAGGGTTTAGACAGAAATGGGAGCCTGGTCTCCAAGTGGCAGCTCATCGGCGGCAGATGAGCTGGGGGAGGGACACCTGAAACTTGCGTACCACACTCGCTGGGACCGCACGGAGCTCAGAGCTTGGAAGGAGAGTGAGGCGGGACCCTAGACCTCCCTGGGGAACCCACCAGGGCGTGACGGCAGAACGTGGAGGAGGCGGACACAGTCCCCGCCTCGGGAAGACGGGCTCGACAGGTGAACCCAAGTGCAGGGGAGGGTTTCCCACATTTGAAAGTGAAAGCGTTAGTCGCTCAGCTGTGTCCAGCTCTTGGCGACCCTATGGAGTATATAACCCGCCAGGCTCTCCACTACCCATGAGGATTCCCCAGGCAAGAATACTGAAGTGGGTTGCCATTCCCTCCTCTAGGGGATCTTCCCAACCCAGGGAATCGAACCCAGGTCTCCCTCATTGCATGTGGAGTTTTTTTTTTTTTTTAACTATCTGAGCCACAAGGGAAGCCCAAGAATACTGGAGTGCATTGCCATTCCCCTTCTCCAGGGGATCTTCCCAACCCAGGGACCGAACCAAGGTCTCGCACATTGCGGGCAGGTTCTTTACTATCTGAGCCACCAGGAAAGCCCTCCATTTCAGGGTGGGGGACGGTGTTTGTCTTTTCCCATGTCCTTTTTCATCCTCTGTGCTGCCCCCTGGAGATCTGGCTGGACCCCGTTCAGTCTCTCTCTTGTCTCCTGTTCCTTATTGCTTCTCATCCTCTCTGTGTGCTGGAGATCTGGCTGGACCCTGATCAGTCTGTCTCTGTCTCTGCCACCAGATCTTCCCCTTCTCTCCTCCTCCTTCTCCACAACCCGGCTAATTTCCTTGGACACAGCTTGCAGACAAAACCCCCAACCACCCCCACTCTGCCCTGGAGAAAGCCAGCAAGCAGGATGCGTGATTTCAGACCCCTCCTGTGGACCCCAGCTTTGGCTGAGCACAGACGAGCTTCTGGGCTCACCGTTCCCCACCTGTCCATCGTGGCTCCCCCCTCACTTATCCCGGACATACCTCGTGGTCGATTTGATGGCTATCATTCAGTTTATCTTTGATCTGTGGAACCGGAGGGAATAACCTGTGGGTCTTGAGGAACCTGGGGAGATAAGAAATGAGATGAAGAAAAGACGGACAGGCCCACATTTTTGTCCTGGCTCCCAGAGGAGAGGCACTCTCTCGGTAAGTACAAACACGCCCTCTGGACTCGCATCTTCAGAACAGTTCCCTTTAAGAATCATAGAAGGGGAGACTTCCCCTGGAGGTCCAGGAGTTAAGACGTCACCTTTCCAAGGCAGGGGGTGTGAGTTCGGGCCCTGGGGTGCCAGTTTGATCCCTGGTCAGGAAGCTATGATCCCACATGCCTCACGGACCAAACAAACAAACAAACAAACAAAAAACCCACCATAAAACGGAAGCACTATTGTAACCAATTCAATAAAGACTTTAAAAATGATGTACATCATGGTACATATACATGAAGGAATATTACGCAACCGTTAAAAAGAATGAAAAAATGCCACCTGCAGCAACATGGATGGACCCAGAGAGTGTCGTACTGAGTGAAGTAAGTCAGACAGAGAAGGAGAAATATCGTGTGGCTTCCCCTACATGTGGAATCTAAAAGGAAGTGATGTCAACTTACTTACAAAACAGAAAGAGACTCACAGACTTAGAAAACCAACTTATCATTACGAGGGAGTTGAAAGATGGGAAGAAGGGATAGTTAGGGAGTCTGGGATGGACATGGACACACTGCTGTGTTTAAAATGGAGAACCAGCAAGGACCTGGGGGACAGCACAGGGAACTCTGCGCAATGTCACATGGCAGCCTGGATGGGAGGGGAGTTTGGAGGAGAATGGATACATGTGTATGTATGGCTGACTCCCACCCAAAACGATCGCAACACTGTTTATTGGCTATCAGTTCAGTTCAGTTCAGTCGCTCCGTCGTGTCCGACTCTTCATGACCCCATGAACTGCAGCATGCCAGGCCTCCCTGTCCATCACCAACTCCCGGAGTTCACCCAAACCCATGTCCATTGAGTCGGTGATGCCATCCAGCCATCTCATCCTCGGTCGTCCCCCCCTCCTGCCCCCAATCCCTCCCAGCATCAGAGTCTTTTCCAATGAGTCAATTCTCATGAGGTGGCCAAAGTACTGGAGTTTCAGCTTCAGCATCAGTCCTTCCAATGAACACCCAGGACTGATCTCCTTTAGAATGGACTGGTTGGATCTCCTTGCAGTCCAAGGGACTCTCAAGAGTCTTCTCCAACACCACAGTTCAAAAGCATCAATTCTT
>SJYT01030954.1:718931-753495 GCA_006410635.1 Cephalophus harveyi
AATGTTGAGCTTTAAGCCAACTTTTTCACTCTCCTCTTTCACTTTCATCAAGAGGCTTTTTAGTTCCTCTTCACTTTCTGCCATAAGGGTGGTGTCATCTGCATATCTGAGGTTATTGATATTTCTCCCAGCAATCTTCATTCCAGCTTGTGTTTCTTCCAGCCCAGTGTTTCTGATGATGTACTCTGCATATGAGTTAAATAAGCAGGGTGACAATATACAGCCTTGACGTATTCCTTTTCCTATTTGGAACCAGTCTGTTGTTCCATGTCCAGTTCTAACTGTTGCTTCCTGACCTGCATATAGGTTTCTAATGGATTACTCCCCAGTTATCCAAACTAGAAACATGAGGGTCACTGTATTCATCTCCCTTTATTTCATCTCACTCCTTCATCACCAGGTTCTCTTTTACCTACTAATGAATTCTTATATCAGACACTTCCATTCTGTCTTTGCTAACACTGCCCATTAATGTAGTCTGCTATTAGGACCTCTTATATGATCTGCACATCATTGGTTTCTGTATAATCCACCCAGAATGACTTTATGTGAATGAGTGTTGGATTGCTTTCATTGCTATAGTAGCACAGTGCTTCCTTTTTTGCAAGACTCGTAAATTATACCAAAACCCTTTGGGTGGCTGATATTCAGTTCCAAAGTTTTATGATGACCCCAAGTATAAAAATGCAAAATTCTACCTTTGTGATGTTTCTTCCTGAGCAGTGGCTGAATCACAAAATGATGAATTTGCCTAATCTGCATGAAAGAAACATTTAAAATTCCTCTAAGATTTCTTGAAATCTGAGCTGACGATTGCATGATAATTCACAGTAAATCATCTCACAAAACAGGTAGCTTTCAATGTATCACAATACATGAGGGATTAGTGTCATTTAGTTATTAATTTTTAACCCAGGCAAAAGTTAATAAAGTCTATGTGCCTACAGCTACAGAAGTCTCAAAGTCTGTTGAGTAGTCAAAATTATTCAACATACCCTTATGATACAGTTTTTGTAAATTGGCAATGGCCCTTCTGGCCCCTGCCGCCTTGATGGAAAATGTGTGCTCGTCTGTGCTGTTATTTCTGAACAGCATATATTGGTGTCTGATGCAACATGGTACTGGTGTTACCATGGTAATTCCTCGTGTAATAACAAGAACATCAAAGAATGCGAGCAGCTTGCTGTTCTCTTTGAGTTTAGTCTATTTCCTTTGAGTTAGAATGTAGACTAAGCAATATCCGACTCCACTGGATTACTGTACCATCAAAAGATTTATCTATGTTTATAGACATTCTTGTATTAGATTTGAGAAGGAACTCCAGTGTTGATAGTAAATATAAAGGGAAAAGGGAAGTCTCTCAGTTGTGTCTGACTCTTTGCAACCCCATGGACTGTAGCCTACCAGACTCCTCCGTCCATGGGATTTTCCAGGTGAGAGTACTGGAGTGGGTTGCCATTGCCTTCTCCAGGGGATTTTCCCCACCCAGAAATCGAACCCAGGTCTCTTGCATTGTAGGCAGATGCTTTACTGTCTGAGCCACCAGGGAAGTCAATAGTAGATATAATCAGCCTCATTTGCTGAGTTAAACATATATTAAGATTGCACGTACACCAGGAAGAAAAGCTTTCATATAAGAAATTTATATATGCAAGAACATTTTAGTTCACGATCCAGCTGAGCTACATTTTTCTGTTTAACTTTCTGTAAGTATTCATTCAATATCATACATATGGAACTGTAGAATACAAGATGGTCACACAAAGAGCCTGTGCCTGTGGAGCTGATAGTCTGAAGAGAGAACACAAGTACTAAATATAAATAACTGATTGACAAGATCCAGGTATCTGTAAATTCATTTATTTATTTATTCATTCACTCGTGTATTCAGTCATTCAACAAATATTTTTCTGAACAGGATTTGAGTTCAAAGCTCTCAGCTAAGGATTGCAAAACTCGGTAAGACAAATTTCCAGCTTACAGGAAGATCCACAGCCTAATTGCTCAGACAAAAATTCAAATAGAAAAATTGAATTATAACCACATAAAGGCCTGAATGATCCTCTAGGGGCACATAGGGCCAAACACAAGCACCTGTTCAGAGAAGCTTTTACAAAGTGAGTCCATGAAAGAGGATGAGCCATTCTACTGAAAGGCAGAGCCTAAGGGAACCGCTAGGAAAGAATGAGCTCCTATTATATAGCACTTTGTAGTTTACACAGTAGATTTCCATATATCACCACCTTTGGTTCTTACAGCAACTGATAAGAAAGCTGCAGGGGGTCTTGTTCACGGCCATAGGGCTACTTCAGTACTAGCGTTGGTACCTGAAACTAGACTGAGAGATCAGAGTCTGAGACTCTCTTCAGACTCTCGCTATATACAGAGAGAGATGACTCTAAAATATAGAGTATATTTTATACTCTATATCCAGAGGGAAAGTAGAAGCAAAACACTTTATCAGCTCTGAGAAGGGAGAATGTACTTCTAACTGGGGGTGCCATAAGTGGGCAAAATGACATTTAGTCTTGAAGTTTGCACTTAGTTTTGTGGAGCTGAGAATCTGGCAAAGGTATGGATTATAGAAAGGTAAGTAAACATTTATAGGAAAAAAAATAAGTGTGGCCAAAACTTAATGAACTTGAGAGGCAATCATGGGAAATAAAATTGAAGAGAGTGAGACTGTATTTTTAGGCTCATGAAAACCTAGCTAAGGAATTTTTTTTTTTCTAAAATAAGCTATTGAAGATTTTTGAACAGCAGAATTCTATGATCTTAGCTTCACTTAAGAGAGAATCAAATGGCACCTATAAAGGCATAGTTTGGAGCAGCAGATGATAGAGTAAGGAGACCAGTGGGAGTTGTGATAGCAATAATCCATTCTGCTGCTGCTGCTGCTAAGTCACTTCAGTCGTGTCTCACTCTGTGCGACCCCATAGACGGCAGCCCACCAGGCTCCCCCGTCCCTGGGATTCTCCAGGCAAGAACACTAATGGGTTGCCATTTCCTTCTCCAATGCTTGAAAGTGAAAAGTGAAAGTGAAGTTGCTCAGTCCTGTCCGACTCTTAGCGACCCCATGGACTGCAGCCCACCAGGCTCCTCTGTCCAATCCACTCTAGAAGTAGTAATAATACCCTGTACAAAATGATGGAGCAGAGCATTCATTTATGTTATACATTTTGTGTATAACACAATGTATAAAAATTTACAAGGAAAAGTAAATTTGTCTCTTTTAAAGAGAGTGTATATTTAGGGTCTAACGTGGAATGGTACATGTAGTAATAAAATCGATAGGAGGGAAACACGGAAGAAGGATCAACAAGACTTGAAAAATTTTATAAGAAAGAAAAAGAAGATGCTGTTTCCTTGATCACACCTAGACACCACCAGTATTCCTGAATTTCTGGCAAAAGAAGTGTAGTTAACAGGAACAAAGACTAAGAAGGGGAACATCAGGTTTGAGAGTGAAAATAACTTACTGATGAACAAACTGGTTTTGAGAATTTTTCAGGAAAAGTGAATGGAGAAGAGCAAACAAATATCTAACAAAGAGTTAAAAAAAAAAAAAAAAAAGTCAGGGTTTGGGATATGAAAACCAAACAGGACCAAGCAGAGGTCCTTGGGGAAACATCTACATGTGTGAGTTAACCTTAAGTTTAGCAAAGTCAGAGTCAATTACCTTTTGTGTATTTGTTTCCAATTCAGATCCTTATTTTCATCCTGCAGTATACTGTGCAGACCTCTAAATGTAGCTTGTATAGAGGATAAATAATTTACAGAAACATCCAAAATACATCAGACTTTGTTACTAAATATTTTATTGCTGAGGTCACTAGATTTGGCTAAGTTGTAAAATACATAAATTGCCAAGCTTTGCAAAATAGCATTTATTTTTAAACTGATGATGGATTTCAAATCAAATTGTGATATTGGAATTGGAACCTTTTTGTAACCAACAAATGCTTTCACAAAGCAAATATTGATAAGATGATCCAGTGCTGATCTGTTCTACTATTATTAGTTTCTCAGAAATAAATATTAATGAGAATGTTGAAATGTTGCAGTTGTCAGAAATCAACTAAAATTGGCCTAATGATTAGGGATATATTGACTCTGAATAGAGGTACATAATTCTGGATTTATAGGGAACAACAGAGAAGCAACCAACAAAAAATAATGTGTCACGACCCAGTCAGTGGAGAAAAGGATGTTCATAGCCACACAGTAAGAATTAGCTATGAGATTGTGTTCCATCCTTTTCTGTTGCACTGCTGGTAAAAAAAAAAACAATGTCAAAATAGCCTCTTTCTTGTAACCAAACATTTCTTACTGGAAATTCAATAGGCACACTTTTCTCTTGTTTGGCCAGATATGGGTATTTGTCTTACTGCCTTTTAGTAGTTCTGAAAACAATTTTATCAGTAGTTCAATACATTCTTTTCCCAGGAGCTTGGGTGTATTATTGAGGTTGTTTCAAATGCACTTAATGTCCTCTCTAATGGATATGTTTATTTGTTTCACAAAACCTTTTTTTCTCTTAGCCAGAGAAGTTACTTTTATATGCCTTGTGAGTGCCTCATTGCTATAACCTGTAGATTATGGCACTTTGTTATTTCATATATACTTTTAACATGGTATATGTCATATATGGGCTTCCCTGGTGGCTCAGAGGTTAAAGCATCTGCCTGGAATGAGGGAGACCCAGGTTCGATCCCTGGGTTGGGAAGACCCCCTGGAGAAGGAAATGGCAACCCACTCCAGTACTCTTGCCTGGAGAATCCCATGGAGGGAGGAGCCTGGTAGGCTACCGTCCATGGGGTCGCAAAGAGTCGGACACGACTGAGCGACTTCACTTCACTTCACTTCATGTCATATATAACTTGTAAGTAAAGAGTGATGAAAAAATTATTGCTTATGATCTCTTCTTATAGAACTGTTATAAACAATGCATAGTAAACGACAATACTTTAATAATTAGAAATTAGAACAGAGTGGAGTAGATCAGTTTATCTGTGGCACTGAGACTTCATATACAATAGTCTCAAAAATTAAAATGTATCTTGGAGGTTGAAATATTCATATAGATATCAGGTAAATGTGGAAATATAATTTTATTAGCGTTCTATATAGTGGCATTTGGCTATAAATCCACTGATGTGAAGTTTCTGTGGGTAGATTCTAAGAATGTCCGGCACCGGCTTAGAGAATGGGGAAAACAAAACAAAACTACTCTTCTTAGTTTGCAAGGAGATGTGAACTTCCTGCTTCTGACCTGACGCATTCCGGGATAAGTCAGATGTTTACTCTGACCAATGTAAAACATCTGGGTAATTCCAATTTGGGAGACATATTGCTTTAGATACACAGAACCCTGAAAATCGGTAAAATTTTGCGTTTCTTTTCTTGATAAATGATGTTGCCTGAATTTTTGTCATACCCAACAATTCACAGTCCTCAGCTCTCCCTCTTTTTTTTTTTTTGCATTTAGTTAAAATCGTCTGCCTTCTATCTACTACACATATAACTCTTACAAGAGCAGATGTGTGCATTATTATCCATAGTTCTCAAATGCACCAAAGTTCCACTGTCAAACTATAATCCCCCATAAAAAATCAGGCATAACTCCTGGTTTTCTAGTTATTATTTTCTTAGAGCAGCTCTGAGCAGCTCTTGTTGGGCTCTCCTCTGGGGCTCTTTGATAAATCAGTTCTAGATTGAGATTGACAGGAAGAGAGAGCGTGAGACAAAAGATGGAAAACAGCTATGAGCAAAATATTCTCCTCTGAAAGATAAACAGATACAAGACATACCAAGAAAATGTAGTTGGAGTTGTTGCTTTCCCTGGATGTTTTGGAAGAGTTGACCAATACAAAGGAGGGTAGATTAACAATACAGTCACATCCAGGGCGTGTCATCTCATCGACTGAAGACAAATTTTATATTCTCTATAGATATTGTCAAAAGTAATGATCCGGGATGGAATAATAAGTAACCTGTGTTCCCTTAACTGGGTCATTTGTCTCATCATGCTGTTGACCTCTCATTTATTTATTTCTCAGTATTTAGACCTGTGCTGGCCAATAGAAATACTAATGGAAGCCACATTTGTAATTTAAAATATTCTACTATCACTTAAAAAAAATAAGTTTAAACAGATAAAATTAACTTCAAAATATAATCAATATATAATCAATGATTAATATTGTAAGCAATATATAATTATTAATGAAATATTGAAAATTCTATCCTCATTCTAGTCCTTTGAAGTCCTGTCTGTATTTTATATACATATTAATTTAGATGCTAACTTTCTGTCAATCATGCTTGATCTAAGTTTCAGTTCACTTCAGTTCAGTTGCTCAGTCATGTCTGACTCTTTGCCACCCCATGGACTGCAGCACACCAGGCTTCCCAGTCCATCACCAACTCCCAGAACTTGCTCAAATTCATGTCCATCGAGTTGGTGATGCCATCTTGATGGCATCTCAATCTAAATTTAGATTTCATAAAATTTGCAATTGAAAATGTAGAATCACTTAACTCAGATTTCAAATTTCCACAGTAATCAGCTATCAGTTTTAAAATTTAAATATTAACTACTATTTTTATCATGTAATTCCACTCTTCAAATCCGTTCTTCATTGCCCATCACTCCCCAATGAAGCCTGTCTCGACAACTCTTGCTCATGATTGTGAACCCAAATGCTGACCCCCTTTCTGCATTACTGTGACAGTCAGTCAGAATTCTGCCACAGCCCCAGAGCATTATTCCATGTACTGTGGACCTGAAGCCCCAGAGAAACAGAGACTATTTTGTTGCCAGATCTGTTTCTTGAGTTTTTTGTTTGTTTCTTTCTTTTATATTTTGATATCTCTATGATGCAGCACAGTGGTTCCTTGATAAAGTCTCTTTTGTTGTATGAGCTATCAAGTTGGACACCACTGAAATGACTTAGCACATGAGGTAGCCAACAACTCTCCTGTGTCTGTCATTCAAGGCCTCTAAAATTAGACCCAGCCTACTGTTCTGATCTTATCTTTGGCTTCTCAGTCATATAGTTTATCTCTAAACAAATTGGTTTGTAGCTGTCTCTTAGATATGCCTTCTGTATTTCCATCCCCTTGTCTCGGCTCACCATCCCCTCTCCTGAAGTATCCTTCTCTCCTCTTGACCTGCCCAAATTCTACCATTTTTTTCAAGACCCAGCTCATCCTTCTGCCGTGGTAATATGCACGGAGCATCACGTGCTCCACCATGTTGCAGAGTCAGAATTACATGACTTCAAAGAAGGAAACTAAGCTTGGGGTCCAAGTGGATCTGTTTGTTTTCCTGACCCAGTTGCCTGCCTTCTCTGAGCCTCATATTCTTTCTCTATGTAATTAGAGTAATAAAACATAAATTTTAGGATTGTCTTGAATATTATGATGAATACATATATTGGCATGCAGTGAGAGTTCAGGCAGAATATGTGAGATCTGTTGTTTCCGGTGTGACCATGGGGCATCTAATCATGCAGCTTTTACAATATCTTTTACTGTGAGATTTCACTGTCATTTGGATCACTCTACAATACAGCATTCTACAATACAATCAATACAATACAATACAGATCACTCTACAATACAAATAACATTTACATGCTTTATTCCAAACCAGACTACAAGTCTCTGGGCTAAACTAACACCTAGTTGAATTGTAGACACACATACATAAACAGATATATATGTATATATTTATTGACCATTAAAGAGAGGATGTATATTGACTTATGTATATTGAGTCATTTAACCTTCCCTGCATGCATGCGTGCATGCTGTCACTTCAGGCGGGTCCGACTCTTTGCCACCCTAGAGACTGTAGCCTATCAGGCTCTTCTGTCCGTGGGATTCTCCAGGCAAGAATTCTAGAGTGGGTTGCCATGCCCTCGTCCAGGGAATCTTCCCGACCCAGGGGTTGAACCCCCATCTCTTAAGTCTCCTGCATTGGCAGTTGGGTCCTTGATCACTAGCGCCACCTAGGAAGCCCTAATCTTCCCTAAAAAGCACTATTTTATAAAGAAGTTGATAATGTCCCTAGAAAATAAAGTGTCACTGTTTCCATTGTTTCTCCATCTATTTGCCATGAAGTGATGGAACCAGATGCCATGATCTTAGTTTTTTGAAACTATAAGTGAGATGATTATTTACTTATTGGTATATAGTCATTGCATTGGAGGAGGAAATGGCAACCCACTCCAGTGTTCTTCCCTGGAGAATCCCAGGGATAGCAGAACCCAATGGGCTGCCATCTGTGGGGTCGCACAGAGTTGGACATGACTGAAGCGACTTAGCAGCAGCAGCATACAGTCATTGTGCATGCAGTTTGTATAGACGGTCAAGGAAAAGATTGCCAGTGCAAAGTAACAACCTCTCGTTGCTTAAGTTCAGGTTAATCATTAATATTTTTCCATGGATCAATACCACTTAGAAGCAAAAATTGTAGCCGTGCTCTTCAACTCCATGTGTTTGCCAAGTGTGAAAATCCTTGGGCCAGACTTATTGGAGCTTTGGGTTATGCTTTTCATTATGACCTTTTCTTAGCTCTTCTCTGTGAACAGTTCTTCCCCCTCCCCATGCTCCTCAGCCTGCCTTGAGAGAATGGATGAGGTATACTTTCACACCTCACCTGCCCCGAGGTGTGTTAAGTATAGTGGGATGGGGCCTGGGGGGAGTTCTTTAAATGCTGCTTGGTTTTTAAGTTAATGTTCCTCTTCAATTGAAAGTTAATCTGTTATATTCCCTGAAATGAAATAATGATATGCAAAAGAAAGACAAGACGTTTCTAAGTGTGTGACTTATGAGTCCTACAAGTGATTTTTTTTTTAAGTGTGGAACTTTGCATTTAATTTAAAAGGTGAGACATGTTAGTATCCGCTTGGAAACATTCTGTTGTTGTTTAGTCCCTCAGTCATGCCCAACTCTTTGCAGCCCCATGGGATTTCCCAGGCAGAAATACTGGAGTGGGTTGGCATTTCCTTCTCCAGGGGCTCTTCCCAACCCAGGAATTGAACCAGCATCTCTACATCTCCTGCATTGCAGGCAGATTCTTTACCACGAAGCCACCAGGGAGGCAACATTAAATTTTTTCAAAAGAATTACCATTAAGGAGTTGATAAATATTTTAAATTTTAAAACATCCTGTAAAACTGCATCCCAGAAATATAAAGCCCTCTGCTCTTATCCCTTTCAATGAAACCCTCTTGTATTCGTAGATTGGGTCTGATTTACCTTTGTATGCCTTCTGCTGCTAAAGCTTAGAAAAACAGGTGCACAATAGTTATTTAATAAGTAAGTTAATTAATTGATGAATCAGCTCAGTTCAGTTGCTCAGTCATGTCCGACTCTTTGCCACCCCATGAATCACAGCATGCCAGGCCTCCCTGTCCATCATCAACTCCTGGCGTTTACTCAAACCCATGTCCATTGAGTCAGTGATGCCATCCAGCCATCTGATCCTCTGTCATCCCCTTTTCCTCCTGCCCTCAGTCCCTCCCAGCATCAGGGTCTTTTCCAATGAGTCAACTCTTTGCATGAGGTGGCCAAAGTATTGGAGTTTCAGCTTCAGCATCAGTCCTTCCAGTGAACACCCAGGACTTATCTCCTTTAGGATGGACTGGTTGGATCTCCTTGTAGTCCAAGGGACTCTCAAGAGTCTTCTCCAACACCACAGTTCAAAAGTATCAATTCTTTGATGCTCAGCTTTCTTCACAGTCCAACTCTCACATCCATACATGACCTCTGAAAAAGCCATAGCCTTGACTAGACGGACCTTTGTTGGCAAAGTGATGTCTCTGCTTTTGAATATGCTGTCTAGGTTGGTCATAACTTTCTTTCCAAGGAGTAAGCGTCTTTTAATTTCATGGCTGCAATCACCATCTGCAGTGATTTTGGAGCCCAGAAAAATAGTCAGCCACTGTTTCCCCATCTATTTGCCATGAAGTGATGGGACCAGATGCTATGATCTTAGTTTTCTGAATGTTGAGCTTTAGGCCAACATGTATTCTTTTTTCTATTCTTTCCCATTATAGATTATTACAAAATATTGGATATAGTTCCCTGTGCATTGAATATAGTTCCCTGCACTCAGTCGTGTCCAACTCTTTGTGACCCCATGGCCTGTAGCCTGGTAAGCTCCTCTGTCCATAATTTTCCAAGCAAGAATACTGAGTGGGGTTGTCATTTCCTCCTCCAGGGGACCTTTCCTATCAAGGGATCAAACCCACATCTCCTGCATCTCCTGCATTGACAAGTGGATTGTTTACCACTGAGCAATCTGGGAAGCCCTATAGTTCCCTATGATATACAGTAAATCATTGTTGTTTATTTTATGTGTGGTACTGTATATCTGTTAATCCCATACTTCTAATTTATCCCTTTCCCCTTTGGTAACCATAAATTTGTTTTCTATGTCTGTGTGTCTGTTTCTGTTCAAGATATAGGATATATTCAAGATTCTTAGAGTAGTGTTAAGAATTAATTTATTTTTACTTTTAATTAGAGGATAATCACTTTACAATATTATGTTGGTTTCTGTCTTACATCAGCATGAATCAGCCATAGACGTACACCTGCCCTCTCCCAGCAGAAACTCCTCCCCACCTCCCACCCCATTTCACCCTTCTAGATTGTCACAGAGTGCAGGGTTTGAGCTCCCTGCATCATCCAGCAAATTCCAACTGGCTGTCTTTTTACATATGGTAATACTTATGTTTCCATGCTCCTCTCTCTATTTGTCCCACCCTCTCCCTCCCACACTGTGTCCACAAGTCTGTTCCCTATATCTACATCTCTGTTGCTGCATAGATAGATTCATCAGCGCCAGCTTTCTCAGTTCAGTTCAGTTCAGTCGCTCAATCGTGTCCGACTCTTTGTGACCCCATGAATTGCAGCACACCTGGCCTGCATGTCCATCACCAACTCCCGGAGTTCACTCAGACTCCATCGAGTCGGTGATGCCATCCAGCTATCTCATCCTCTGTCGTCCCCTTCTCCTCCTACCCCCAATCCCTCCCAGCTTCAGGGTCTTTTCCAGTGAGTCAACTCTTCGCATGAGGTGGCCAAAGTACTGGAGTTTCAGCTTTAGCATCATTCCTTCCAAAGAACACCCAGGACTGATCTCCTTCAGAATGGACTGGTTGGATCTCCTTGCAGTCCAAGGGACTCTCAAGAGTCTTCTCCAGCACCACAGTTCAAAAGCATCAATTCTTCAGCGCTCAGCTTTCTTCACAGTCCAACTCTCAAATCCATACATGACCACTGGAAAAACCATAGCCTTGACTAGACGGACCTTTGTTGGCAAGGTAATGTCTATGCTTTTTAATATGCTATCTAGGTTGGACATAACTTTCCTTCCAAGGAGTAAGCGTCTTTTAATTTCATGGCTGCAATCACCATCTGCAGTGTGCATTAATATACGGTATTTGTTTTTCTCCTTGTGACTTACTTCATTCTGTATAAGAAGCTTTAGGTTCATCCACTTTATTAGAACTGACTCAAATGCATTCCTTTTCATGGCTGAGTAATAGTCCATTGTATATATGTACCACAACATCTTTATCCATTCATCTGTCAGTAGACGTCTGGGTTGCTTCCGTGTCCTAGCTATTGTAAATAGTGCTGCAGTGAACACCAGGGTGCATGTGTCTTTTTCAGTTATGGTTTCCTCAGGGTATATACCCAGTAGTGGGCTTGTTGGGTCATATAGTAGTTTCATTCATAGCTTTTTAAGGAATCTCCATACTGTCTTCCATAGTGGCTATGTCAAGTTACATTCCCACCAACAATGCAAGAGGGTTCCTTTTTCTCCACCCACTCCAGCATTTATTGTTTGTAGATTTTTTGATGCTGGCCATTCTAATCAGTGTGAAGTGATATCTCGTAGTTTTGATTTGCATTTGTCTAATAATGAGTGATATAGAGCATCTTTTCATGTGTTTGTGTATGTCTTCTTTGGAGAAATGTCTGTTGAAATCTTCTGCCCGCTTTTTGGTTGAGTTGTTTGTTTTTTCTCATATTGAACTGCATGAGCTGCTTGTATATTTTGGAGATTAATTCTTTCTCAGTTGTGTGATTTGCTTTATTTTCTACCATTCTGAGGTTGTCTTTTCAGCTTGTTTGTAGTTTCCTTTGCTGTGAAAAAGCTTTTAATTAGGTCCCTTTTGTTTATTTCTTTTTCTTTTTCCCCATTACTCTTAAGAGGTGGGTCATAGAGGATCTTCCTGTGATCTATCTCAAGGAGTCATACTACCTATGTTTTCCTCTAAGAGCTTTATATTTTCTGCCCTTACATTTAAGTCTAATCCATTTTGAGTTTATTTTTGTGTATGGTGTTAGGAGGTGTCCTAGTTTCATTCTTTTACATGCTGTCCAGCTTTCCCAGCACCACTTATTAGAGAGACTATCTTTTCTCCATTGTATATTCTTGCCTCCTTTGTCAAAGATAAGGTGTCCATAGGTGCATGGGTAAATTTTTTTTTAATGTTTTGAACATACTTTTGTTATGGACTGAATTTTGTCCCCTCAAATTTCATATTTTAAAATCCTAATCCCCAGAACCTCAAAAAGTCACTGTATTTGGACTTTTTAAAGGCAGGTTTGACTATGTTAAAGGCAATTAGGATGGGCCCTAATCCAGTATGACTCGTATCTTTATAAGAAGAGGAAATTTGGAAACAGAGAGAAATATCAGACATTTGCACACACAAGGTGACGACTGTGTGAACGCATAGCCAGAAGGGGGCCATCTGCAAGCCAAAAAGAGAGGCCTCAGAAGAAACCAAACCTCCTGACATTTTGATCTTGGGTTTTTATGCTTCAGAACTGTGAGGAAACAAATCTCTGTTTTTAAGCCTCCTGGTCTGTGGTCTATGCTATGACAGCCGGAGGAAACTAACGTAACCTTTTAAACTGCAGCCTTTGAAAATCCTGTCTTAAAATGATGGCTAAGGGAATAGAAGAGTATAAATTCCCAAGAATAGAGAGATGAGAAAGGAAACAGCTGGAGATGAGAGAGAAGTATTTTAGAAATGGAAAATAGGGAACTGGAATTAGCTAGACTGAGAATGCTAATTACAAAATGCTCACAGAGGAGGGTGTTAGAGGAGGAACTTAAAAATAGGTGGAGATTGATGGAAAATCTGCATATGAAGTAGATGTTTCCACAGGTCCTCCTCTCAGCCTGCACAGCAATTCCACTTCATTCTCATCACAATATTGGAAATTTATCCTATGAAAAGATTAAGCAAGAGAGGTTATGATTTGGAGATACCAGGTACAGTGGAAGGTGAGAAATTTAATGAAAGTATCAGATATATGGTAGTGGTTTAGTTGCTAAGTTGTGTCTGACTCTTGCCACCCCATGGACTGTAGCCTGATTCTCCAGGTAAAAATTCTAGAGTGGGTTGCCATTTCCTTTTCCAGAGGATCTTCCCAACCCAAGAATCGAACCTGGGTCTCCTGCATTGCAGACAGATTCTTTATCAACTGAGCTATGAGGGAAGCTCACACCAGATGCATAGAAAAGCTCTGTCTTTCTTGTAGCATATTGGGACAGGAACTCTGCCAGTTAGGCTCATAATGCCAAGGCAGGAGATTGAAGAATCCCCCCCAGAAATGGAATCACCACTCAGAGAAAAGACCTACAGATACCGGCATTATATGACTGCCCAGTGAAAAACCAAGGCTCTTTATTTCCCAGTTAACCTACAGTGAATCGCAAGACTCTGCAAGCCCACTTAAGACATGCACAACTCCTAGTCAGCATTTTAGTGTGTCTCTCTTTAAAATGAATGGACTGCCACGCCTACATAAACGTTTTCCTCTAAGGAAACTCCCCAACATAAAGTATAAAACAAATGAAAATAATAAATATATAATTTAAGAAACAAATGGAAGTTGCAGGAAAAATATGATATTCTCAAGAGAACAAACTTATTAAATTCATTAAACAAGATGATAACATGCAAAATTAGCAAGAGAAAAACAGCTATTAAAACTTAAGGCTAAATGAAATTTAAAAAATCAGTAGAAAAGTTGAAAAATAAAGTTTTAGAAATTTATCAACAAAAAGATGAAAAGATGAACAACAGAAGGAAATGATAAAAAAAAAAACAACAGTTCTGTGAGTGAGCTCTAGATACTAGGAGTTGGAGAAAGAAAAACAGAGTTAATGAACTCATCAAAGAAATAACAGAAAAATGTCATCAAATTGAAGAACATATTTTTCTTCATTAAAAAGGCCCATAACTACCTAGAACAATGAAGAAAACAAATACATACAAAAGATATATCTTGATATTTCTGATAATGATTCATGAACTTTTGATTTTATCCTCTAAAAATGCATATTAATGCTTAGGAGACAATGGAGCAATGGCATTCAAAATTCTAAATGAAAATAATTTGCAACCTGGCATTCTATAACTAGCTAACTCATCACTCTAGTGTGAGGAAACTGATAAAATGATTGATCTGCTTGACCCAGGCAGAAAATATATTACATAGAACGTTAAAATTACTTTAGAGATTTCTGGAATAATTAGTGATAATGTCTCATAAAATTAACCAAATAAAAAGGAGGCAGCTTATAACTTCAGAAAAAAAAAAAGGTTATTCAACAAATGGAACATAATCATGGCACACTATTTGACTTATAGTAACATTCCTCCCCAGGGGTAAAAAGACAAAAGCTGAATTTCCATTTAACCATCAATTGTTATGTAACTACATTGAGAAGATAGAAGAAAGTGAGGAAGTGAGATGATTTATGTGTGAAATCCTCATTGTTCATAATGGGAGGTCAGAGGTTAGTTAGTTTGTTTAGTCGCTCAGTCGTGTCCAACTCTTTGTGACGCCATGGACTGCAGCACACCAGGCTTCCCCATCTATCACGAACTCCTGGAGCCTACTCAAACTCATGTCCATCGAGTCGGTGATGCCATCCAATCATCTCATCTTCTGTTGTCCCCTTCTCCTCCTGCCTTCAATCTTTCCCAGCATCAGAGTCTTTTCCAGTGAGTCAGTTCTTCGCATCAGGTGGCCAAAGTATTGGAGCTTCAGCTTCAGCATCAATCCTTCCAATGAATATTCAGGACTAATTCCTTTAGGATTGACTAGTTTGATCTCTTTGCAGCCCAAGGGACTCTCAAGAGTCTTCTCCAATACCACAGTTCAAAAGCATCAATTCTTCAGTGCTCAGCTTTCTTTATGGTCCAACTCTTACAACCTGGAAAAACATACATGACTCCTGGAAAAACCATAACTTTGACTATATGGACCTTTGCTGGCAAAGTAACCTCTCTGCTTTTTAATGTGCCGTCTAGGTTTGTCATAGCTTTTCTTCCAAGGAGCAAGTGTCTTTTAATTTCATGCCTGCAATCACCATCTGCAGTGATTCTGGAACCCAAGAAAAGAGTCTGTCACTGTTTCCATTGTTTCTCATCTATTTTCCAGGAAGTGATGGGACTGGATGCCATGACCTTCGTTTTTTGAATGTTGAGTTTTAAGCCAGCTTTTTCACTCTCCTCTTTCACTTTCATCAAGAGGTTCTTTAGTTCCTCTTTGCTTTCTGCCATAAGGGTGGTATCTTCTGCATATCTGAGATTATTGACATTTCTCCTGGAAATCTCCTGGAAATTCCAGCTTGTGCTTCATCCAGCCCAGCATTTCACATAATGTAATCTGTATATAAGTGAAATAAGCAGGGTGATAATATACAGCCTTGATGTACTCCTTTCCCAACTTGAAACCAGTCCATTGTTCCATGTCCGGTTCTAACTGTTGCTTCTTGACTTGCATACAGATTTCTCAGGTGGCAGGTAAGGTGGTCTGGCATTCCCATCTCTTGAAGAATTCTCCACAGTTTGTTGTGACCCACACAGTCAAAGGCTTTGTAGTCAATAAATCAGAAGTCGATGTTTTTCTACTTCAGTTAGAGCTATCAAGTTATATAGCAGAAGAAAGGACTGAAAGAGTTCAGAAAGAATGGGAGGGGTGGAACCATAGACACCTGTCACTAGTTCTAAGCTGTATTATACAATCTTGGCAAAAAAGGGGTTAAATAATTCATTAGTTAATTTAAAAGGAACCAAAGCAACCAGATTTTCAAATATGATAAATGTCCTGTATTTGTTAGCCCAATCACAGCTAAATGTCCTGGGTTAGGGTTGTATAATACTTGAGTGGGTTGTGCCATTTTCCCTTTAATACTTGGTAGGTTTGACATCATTACTAGCTGTAGAGACAGGAATAATGGTACTCTTTGTTGGCAGAAGTGAGGCTGGCTTCCCTGACCTTTCAGGAGAGAGGAGACATGAACATCTGGACAGTCAGACCAGCAGATTCAGTGCTGGTTGATGATTGCGATTGTAGACACTGAAGGCAGTGTGTTGTTCGGGTCTTAGCTGATCCTACTGCAGCGCTCTGAAGATGATTTATAGCTAATGCTTTTTACTTCCCATCTTCTCATTTCTCATGTAAAAAAATCAGGATAAAAAGAAGTCTCTATTTCGCTAGGAGTTATTGAATTCACACATAGAGGAGGTCATCCTCTTTACAAAGAGTGAAATAAGCATAAAGAAGTTGATTTTCTGTGCAGTGCTTTACAGAATACGTCCGACTTGTTTACAGTCACACCTTCACTCTCAGAATTACCATAACCCAAGCTTGCAGGTTTAAAATTCCTTTTGATTCAAAAGCATCCAGAACTGTTTGACCTTCACCAGGGTTGGCAGAACATACGCTGTAAGGGCTCCCTGATTTGACAGAAAACTTGTATGCTTTGTCCAAAGGAAGGGCTTTCCACCATGCATTCACTTGGCTGGCTGGACTTCCAGGGTCCCTGAAAGACAGGTGTGTTGGAAATGGAGCAAATAGAATCTTGCTGTGTCAGACTTTTCCCTCTACAGCAGCACAGTTCTCTTGCTGAGCAGCAACAGCCAGGGCCCTCTCTCTTTTCTGTTAACGGAGAAATTCACAAGCTGCAAGAGTGACCTCAGCAGAGCTACATGGAGGCAATAGAGGCACAGAGCCCAGGAGCAGCTTGCTCCTTTCACTGTGATCCTGTGGAGCTCCACACCAGAGGCCTGCTGGCCTGCAGTTCATCCCACTCTTGCCCCCTCGCCACTGTCTGGCATTATTCACCCACACCCCTCTCCCCCCTACGGGGTCACGAATCCCTCTGAAGGTGCAGTCTATATATAAACTCCTCTCGCGTTTTTCCCACTGCTTTGTGCACAACTTTGCAGGTAGTGGGCCCTCAAAAAAACAGATGGAAAGACGGATTTTCTAGTGGATGTCATATGCTGTAAAACAAACTTCACTCAGTGTTAATTCCTTGGGGTCACAACCTGTCTCACTCACACCTGTATCTCCAGTGTGTTGTCTGTGGCCTACCACGCTGGTGACTGGGCCAGGTTTTGGACTCAGTATCTGAGTTGAAAACCCAAGCCCCACTTATTAGCTGTTTGTCTTTGGAGTCTTAAAGTTTCATCGTCTCTAAAACCAGGATGGCAATGTCAACCTCTGTGAAAGCTAAATAAGATGGCATCTGCATTGCAGATACTAATCTGCTGACACATATTAAACTCATAGAATTATTTGTTTATACTATTACTGGCATTATTCATTATTACTGTTACTAATTTCCTCATTTCTACATGAAAATAATAATGCCAAACTTGCATGGCTATTGTGAGAATTTAAAAAGTTTATATAAATGTATATACTATCTGTATATGCCTATATATACATACACATATATATGTTTATTGGGCTTCCCTTGTGGCTCAGCTGGTAAAGAATCTGCCTGCAATGTGGGAGACCTAGGTGTGATCCCTGGTTTGGGACGATCCCCTGGAGAAGGCTACCCACTCCAGTATTTCTGGCCTGGAGATTTCCATGGACTACAGACCATGATGTCGCAAAGAGTCGGACATGAGAAATGACTTTCACTCTTACTTTTGTATATGTTTATGTACATACATATATACATACAGATAAATATGTATGATAGTAGCTAACCCATAATAACTACTCATGCTTATCTTTTATTGCTGTTAGTATTGTTATGAGTAATAACTATTATTATAGTTTTCTCTTGTATCTAAAATGAGGTTGGTAGTGCTAAGCTTATAAGGTTGTAGAAAAAAAGTTTAAAGTTAATATATTTTAAGACCTTGGAACGGTGCCCTGCTGATGGTGGACACTATGAAAGTGTTAGCTTTTATTATTTTTACTAGCAGTAGTAAAAAAGATGATGATATAGTAAGCGCGTAAGATTGTATACCCTCAATGAATTGTTAATTCACTTTGGTATTCATTTCCTGCTGTATTGATAGCACTAATGAAATGATGATAAATGACAGCATGTGCCTCAATGCTTTAATGTTGATTATCTTTCTATACACTGGGCCAAAAATAAGAAATTCCAGGATGGCAAAACATCTTGGTCCAGAATTCTGCCCTCGGCAGAATGACAAGACGTGAGTGAAGAACATGTGCCTGCAGAATGTGTGAGGGTGGCATCTTGCCTGCTATGTGTAGTGATTTGCCAGTGTCCCTTTCACCAGCTATGACGGTGGCACTGATGCCAGCGGAATACCCTGCACAGTGCTTCAGGGGGCACATCCCTTCTCTGAGGCTGCCCGCTTGCTGAGGAGACAGGGTGCACAGTTGATCCATCTGCTGTTGTTTATCTGCCAATACCGAGAGTGGGCCTCTGTGGGTCTGTTTGGCAGCCAAAGTAACATTCTAGCAACTCAAAGGAAACCTTCCTTCAGGGCATGATAGGTGGAAAACGCCTTATGACCCCTTCAATCCAAAGAAATGAGTACCCAACATTTAAACATTAGACTTCAAAGGCCATGGCCCTTAATTAATAACAGAATAAAAATAATACTTCCAACTTTACAGACTGAACTTTTTTGAAGAGTGTGGAGAGAACTTTGATCACATTTATCTTCCACTTGTAATGAAAATACCTTTATTCTAGAATGATAAAACTTTGATTTTCATTGAGTTTCAGAGGAAAGGAGAAGAATGGAGACCACCTGTTGTATTCTTAGCACTGTCCTTGGTGCTGCCCTTTGTTAAAGAAGATGGGTTTTACATGGCATTTGAATTTAAAATAACCAGTCTTTTAAAATTGATATTCTACAAGCCAGAAGATAGACATACTTTCTCTTTGCCCAGAGATTTACACAGAGTATATATATGGTCTAAAAATACAAAGTCAGGGAAGGAAAAGGAGGGAACCTATTCAAATATTCACGGTGCCATTTATAATTTGTGTTCCCTAGAATAAGATTATCTTAGATGTGGAATGGAGAGAGGAGGGACATGCACAGAGCATGGAAGTAGCCAGTTTCGGCACACTGCACCATGAGCACTTGTGTTTGACTAGGTGTGTGTCCTTTGGAGGACTTCTGCCTTTAAATCTCATTTCAACCACTTGACTTGTAATTGTGAATCTTTTCTTCCATGCTCTGTTTTTGATCTTGTTCTATATGTTCTGTTCTTGAGATGACCTTCATCATAATGTGTCTTTTCATAGGTGGTATATAAACATGATGCCAAATTAAATCCTCATCTCTGGCATTGATCTCAGGGTTCTTTTTCATTATTGATTTGTATCTGTGTCTTCAAACTTCATTTATATTCATCAAGATCAGTGTATTTCTTTCACATGTAGGTCTTCGGATCTCTTAGATTGACTCTCGTAAGTTTCCTTATAACACTGAATTGCCATGCTCTTAATCAACCAGTCTAGAAATATCAGTCATCGTTGCTCTTTCTTTCATTTCCAATATCCAACCAACTGTCAAGTTCTGTTAATCCTGCCTTCAGACTCTGCCTCGTCTATCCTTCATTCCTTGGCGTGTTAACCTAACCTCACACACTCCTCATTCATTTGTACCTGCACTTGGACAAAAGATACTGGCATGACTGTGTCTAGGATCATTGTATCACTCCTACCCGCTACTCCCAGGGGACATGCTGAAATTTCTCATGTGATTCTCTTACTCTCCATTCAAGCTCTCCCAGCAGAGGTCCCAACTCACGCATCGACAGGGGTCAGGCATGTAATGCAAATGGAGGAGGCAGGTCATGGTCCTGACCAAAGGGAAGTGCCCCCTCATCTGCCTGTGCTACTACTTCTGGGCTCCTAAAAGGTGTTGCCGAGTGAAAATGCACACCAGTGTGGGCAGATGGTCTGATTTTTTCAGGAGAATGAAAAAATTAAGACTTTTTAAAAATTGTGTATTCAATAAATATCTACTGTAGGCATACTAAGTTCCAAGTTTTATTGTGTGTTGGAGGAGATAGAACAGTGAGAAAAAGTTAGACCCTGATGATATTTATATTCTTTTTAGGGGAAAAAGATAAGAAAATAAGACAGGCTGGGGAACGAGTTATTTAGTGATCAAAGCTATGAAGAAAAAAGAATCAGGGGAGGAGTTAATGAATATGTGTAGATGTGGTGGAATTTTCAGTAGGATAATTAGGGAAGAGCTCATTGAAAAGTTGAAATTTCATCAGATACATGAAGGAGGTGGGTAAGTGAGGGAAGAGTGTCCTAAGCAGAAGGAAGATAAGAAGTCTTACTGCCATGATTGAGGAACAGTCCAGAAGCCCTGAAGACTAGGGTAAAGTAGCAAAGTGGAGCACAGGAAGAGGCAAAGCTGGAGATGAAACATAAGTGGAGTAGGGGTGGGGACAGTGAAAAAAAGTGGAAGTGTTAGTCACTCAGTCATGTCCAACTCTTGTCGACCTCATGGGCTATCGCCTGCCAGGCTCCTCTGTCCGTGGGGATTCTCCAGGCAAGAATACTGGAGTGGGTTGCAATACTCTCCTCCAGAGGATCTTCCCAACCCAGGGATTGAACCCAGGTCTCCTGCATTGCAGGTGAATTCTTTACCATCTGAGCCACCAGAGAAGTTGGAGAAAAGTCGTAAGCGGGTAAAGGGGGTAGGGGCAGGGGCAGATAACTGGCAATTCATGAAGATCTTTGTGGACCTTCTTTTTGGTCTTAGTTCTGAGTGAAACTATAAGCCAGCAAGGAGCTTTGAACAAGTTTTAATAAGTTCACTCTAACTGCTAATTTCAAATAAACTTTAGGAGGATAAGGGAAGGAACAGATAATGTAAGGGGGCCATTCATCATGAGAAATGGTGGTGGTTGACCACAGTTCTGGGCTGAGCAGCTGGAAGGATGGAGTTGCCAAAAACTGAGATGAGACAACACACAAAAAAAATAAGGCTTGGAGAGCAAAGATTAGAAGCTCTGTTATGAACATATGAAATTGAAATGCTTATAAGGGGATGTTGAGTAGACAGTTTGAGTTGTAAATTGGGGGAATCAAGGGTAGAATGAAGGAACGTTCTGAATTTGGAGTGAGCAGCTAGACCACATGTTTCAGTGTTCTTTCTCCTAAAATGAACTCTTTTTTTTTGTTTTTTTTTTTTTGAGGTCTTTCTCATTTTTGTTTTTATTATCATCATCTTTTGGTAAGGTAGAGACTGCTCTTCTTAACCCAGTTTATCCAAATATGGGTAAAAAACAGAAAAGCTCTCCTTTTTTATAGGCAACAGCTGAGACAAAACAGACATTCATTAATAAGACTTTACTGACAAAAGGAAATAAGTTAAATCAAGACAGCATGAGCCTAGATAATCTGGCTTACTATGGGAGCCATTTTACTCAGATTCCATGCCTTATGAAAAGTTTCAGTTCTGACTCCGACTCCACACCAGGGAGCAGAAACCTTACCACAAAGATACATTCTTCTCCCAGGAGATAGAGAAGCATGACAAAGAACCGTAAACTCCTCTTATGCTTACAGCTCACCTCCTTAATTCTGATTTTCTATCTGAGTATCTTTCTCTTCTTCTGGTGATTGTATACTGGAATTTCATACAACAGTTAGAAAAGAAACATCTCCCCTTGAAATATCCCAATATAGCACCACAGGTCCAATACTTTAGTAAGAGGTACATGCATATATCACTAAGGTAGAGGGATCACTTAATTATAGCATGTATCATACTATATCCTAAATAAGCATTAGTTACCTTTCTTTCCCCTTGGAATGGGCTTCAACACTCTGTAATTCACCCAACCTTAACTACAGGGAAATAATTTTCTTTCCTGCCATGACTACATCATTCCAAGCTTTTCCTTGTAATATTTGCCCTTTCTGGAATATTCCCCCTTCATTTCTTCTGATACAAGTCTTGCAGTTCTTTATAGTCCAGCCCCACAAGGTCTTTTACATAATTGAAACCCACACTGTTGTCTCTTCTTCCTTGTACATCTATAATTTGTCTATACTAATCATTTTTAATTGAAATATACTATTTTGATTAAATTGAAATAAAATTGAAATTGAAATTAAATTGAAATATTTTGATATGGAAAATTTGTCTTCCCTGAAAAGGAAGAACCATGATTTGCTTTTAAAATGTTAATTCCTTTTATAAAAAAATGTATTACCATGCATAGTACAGGGCTGTTGTATTTTGGAGACACAACAAGGTGGTAATAATGTAGTAAACTGTGTAAATTTTATTTACACAATAAGTAAATTATTAAAGTATAAACTGTGAATGTCTGAAATGTCTGTTCATTAATTGATTTGCTAGAAAAACAGGAACACTTTGTTGGGCATTGCTAGATATTCCAGCACAGAAATAAAGCAGTGTCGGAGAACCACTTATTATGCATAGGAAATTTAAAAGATGTTAGAAATAGCTTTTTGAGAATTTGGTTTGGTAAACTCATATTCAAGATTATAGAGAGCCATCTTGTGGGCAATTCAGTTTCTCCCTCAAATAAGTTCTCTAGATAAAGTGATTCTCTGCTCTTGCTGCAGAATAAAAATATTTGTATTAAAACTTTTTGTTTTAATGCAAATTAAAATACAAATGGTTTTTCCAGTGGTCATGTATGGATGTGAGAGTCAGACTATAAAGAAAGCTGAGCACCGAAGAATTGATGCTTTTGAACTGTGGTGTTGGAGAAGAGGAGATCCAACCAGTCCATCCTAAAGGAGATCAGTCCTGGGTGTTCACTGGAGGGAATGATGCTGAAGCTGAGGCTCCAATACTCTGGCCACCTGATGCGAAGAGCTGACTCATTTGAAAAGACCCTGATGCTGGGAAAGACTGGGGGCGGGAGGAGAAGGGGACAACAGAGGATGAGATGGTTGGATGGCATCACCGACTCAATGGACATGGTTTTGGGTGAACTCTGGGAGTTGGTGATGGACAGGGAGGCCTGGCATGCTGTGATTCATGGGGTCGCAAAGAGTCAGACACAACTGAGTGACTGAATGGAACTGAACTGAAAATACAAATATAACATTTGTTTATTTTAGTTTCCATAAACTAATTGTAGACTTTACAATGTTTTATTCTTAAATTTCTTAAATGTCTAAAAATAAAGGTCCTGGCAAAGATATTACTGAATATCCTAAATAGGACTTATGGCACTCTCCATAAAACATAAACTGTGATCAGAAAATAAAGAGTCCTTAGAGATTTATCTCCTCAAGTGATCTATCTCTTTTTGGAAGTTTAAGGGTGCTTTGAAAATTTGATTAAATCTATGATTCTACTCCCTTGAGAAATGCAAATATGCACATTATTTTGCATATAATCTCAGATGTTTCAACAGCTGTCCTGAGGTTTACTCATAAACCTGTTGATGGACTTCATATTTTAAAGTCATATATTTTACATAATCCAAGGGAAATCTAGCAGATTTGGGGGTGAAAACAAAGATTTGATCCTATTATTTCATTTCCAGAAGCTCATGGTCATATAATTTCATAAAATATATAGATGAATAAAATCACGGTGAAATAGTTTAGCCATATTGTTTGAGTCTTTCTGCTGTTTGCTTTAGTCACTCAGTCATGTCCGACTCTTTGAGACCCCCTGGACTGTAGCCCGCCAGGTCCTTTGTTAAGTGAGGATTCTCCGGGCAAGAATACTGGAGTGGGTTGCCATGCCCTCCTTCACGGGATCTTCTGAACCCAGGGATTGAACTCTCATCTCCTGCATTGCAGGCAGATTCTTTACCATCTGAACTAACAGGGAAGCAATATTTATAGTGTTTAGTTTCTTAAAGTTACATTTAAAAGTTCTTAAAATGTTACATTTAAAACATTTAAAGTGTTACATTTAAAATGTAACATTCTTAAAGTTATATTAAAGATAACATTTTAATATTAGGCTTATGTCATTCATGGTATGTCAAATCTTTGATGTTTTTCCTCTCCAAAATAAAAGATATATTTTGGTATTACATCTTAGCCTTGAACCCATTTTCATGAGTAAATGAAGCCCTGGCGGCACCACATACTACCCTAGATTTCAATATATCCATATTGAAGTGGTAGTTCTGTTTCCTCTTCCTTTCTCATTAAGAAGTAGAATGCATTCATTAAAAAATCATCTTTTGGGGGGCAGGACCACTGGAGCCCCACCTTCTTCTGTTTAATATTTATGGTAGTTTATGTTTCCTTTATCTCTTACTATTAAGAACTCTAGTAAGCTTAAGTCAGTATGTCCCAAAGTAAGTTGTGTAGAATACTGCTGTTGCTGCTGCTGCTAAGTCGCTTCAGTCGTGTCCGACTCTGTGCAACCCCATAGACGGCAGCCCACCAGGCTCCCCCGTCCCTGGGATTCTCCAGGCAAGAACACTGGAGTGGGTTGCCATTTCCTTCTCCAATGCAGGAAAGTGAAAAGTGAAAGTGAAGTCGCTCAGTCGTGTCCGACTCTTAGCGACCCCATGGACTGCAGCCTACCAGGCTCCCCTGTCCATGGGATTTTCCAGGCAAGAGTAATGGAGTGGGTTGCCATCGCCTCTTCTAGTTCCATATTATATCGACAGGTTCTACACGCAAAACGATTCTATTGTAAGATAAGCTGTGAGTCACAAAATAAAACTGATGTCTCTCTGTAAGATTCCTAAAGTCTTTAATAGACTAAATAAATATTTTAAATCTCCAGAGATACCATGTACACAATATTCTAAACTTTGTTAAATTTGGAACATTTTTGTTTATTTTCAGAGTATCTGATGGGTTTGGTACTCCACAGAGAACATTTTGGCACAAGCTGAACTAGAGACACAAAGATAGATTCAAAAATAAGCACATTTCTTGAACAAACTTCAGAGTAGTGAGAAATTGACTTCTAGTCAAGAATATTCTGGAAGAGGAAATTTTACATTAAATGATCATAATTCAAATACTGTAACTAATTTTAATTTAGCAGGCAGTTTGGTCTAATAGATAAAGACAATCACCTGACAGTGAGTAAAAGTGTCTTATTTCTCACTACAGTCTGGTTTTCAAGTGATTACCAATTCATTATACCTCTCCAGTTAAGTTAAAGCAATTTGTAGGTGTAGGAGTAATAGAGACATTGTGATTGGTATAAAACTCAGTTTAAGATGCCTTGTGCAGATTCCCAAGCAGTATTCTAAAAGATGACTTACTCTGATATTAACTGATGTCCGGGGAGGAATGGTTCAATTTTTCTGCAAATGTTCCCTATGTTCTAGAATTGCCACATCCCAATTATTATATCCAAAGCTCTTAGAAGTCCTGTAATGAAAAAACAAAGTTTTTCTTCAAAATTGTCAAGCCAATATCTTCCAAATTATTTGACTCTGTAGTCTTTTCCTTATTTTTATTATTCAACTGAACTCTTAAAATTTCAGAAATGAATATTCCATGCCACAGTTTGGAAATTGTTCTTATGCCCTTTTCTGCTTTTAATAAATAAAAGTATGTTTAATTCATGTTAACAGAGAAGAGTGATTACATGAGTAATGTAAAAGTCTATGAACTGCTGATTAAAGGTGGTGAATTGACTATATGTGTTCATATCATCTCTAATTAAATAGAGGGATTTAAAAGGAAGGGTGGACCTCCCTGGTGGCACAGTGGATAAGAATCCACCGGCCAAGGGAAGGGACATAGGTTTGATCCCTGGTCCAGGAAGATTCCACATGCCATGGAGCAACTAGGCCCATGTGCCACAGCTACTGAGCCTGCCCTCTAAATCCCGAGTGCTGCAACTGTTGAAGCCTGCACACCTGAAGCTTGTGCTCTGCAAGAGAAGCCTCTGCAATGAGAAGCCCACAGACCGCAATGAAGAGTAGCCCCTGATCGCTGCAACTAGAGAAAGCCTGTGCAAAGCAACAAAGACCCAGAGCAGCCAAGGATATAAATTAATAAATAAAAATTTAAAAATAAATAAAAGGAAGAGCATGGGAATAGAAAGGAGGATTACTATGTCCCAATGAACTCCCCATTCTCAACCACAGCTCCTACCACAGAATACTCAATATTCTGGAGGAAATTTATTGGAGAGGTCGAGGACTCAGCAGATGCGATGCGATGCCCTGCGGGGTTGTGATGTGGCGCTGAAACAAGTGATGAGAGGAATACGGATGTTGTGGTCTGAGATTTTTGTGTAGGGGGTTTATGAGGATGTTCCCTAAGGATTGACACTCCTAGAAGAAAAGGACGAAAAGAATAAAGGCTCACTGGAGGCCTCAGCTAACTGAATGGTAATTAGGAGTAACCACTTGGAAAAAAATTAATACCAAAGAAAATTTTACAAGTGAAGAAAAGAAAGATAATTATTAACTCCAGGAAAAACAAAAGTTATACCCTGAGAGGAATATAATCTTACTACATAAGTAGTAAGTAAGATTTATATAGTAAATATACACAAACAGTGATTATAAATTTAACTTAAAACTGTGATTTAACTAGATAAAAGAAGTGAAGGGAGATCAAAGAGAATTAAATATTTCTTTACTAGATTAATAATAAATCAATAAACTAATATATCAATAAGTAAATGGATAATAACTAAAAATTTCAAAATCATGAAAGAACTACATAAACATATTATTTAGAATTATGGAATTAAGTACCAGCAGAAACACAATGATTTGGGAAAGAGAATTCAGAAGGGGTACAGATAATACATTTTTAATAAGCCTTTGAGTATAATTGGCTAATAATATATGCATAATTTCTCTATTCATCAGGATGGGTTGAGTCAAGCTGCCTTCACAAGCAGCCTCTGAATCTTGTAACAACAAGGATTGGCCTTTTTGTCCAGTACATAGGAGGTAGCTACCTCACCAGGACAGAGACTGTCTGAGAGTTGCCATCTCAGACTTTGACAGAGAGTGCAGCCTGGAGGTTCTCACACCATCAGTTCATGCTTGTCCACTCATGACTTTGGCCAGAGCTAGTCATAGGGCCCTTGGAGAAGGCAATGGCACCCCACTCCAGTACTCTTGCCTGGGAAATCCCGTGGACGGAGGAGCCTGGTGGGCTACAGTCCATGGGGTTGCTAAGAGTCGAACTCGACTGAGCGACTTTACTTTCCCTTTTCACTTTCACGCATTGGAGAAGGAAATGGCAACCCACTCCAGTGTTCTTGCCTGGAGAATCCCAGGGACGGGGGAGCCTGGTGGGCTGCCGTCTATGGGGTCGCACAGAGTCAGACACGACTGAAGCGACTTAGCAGCAGCAGCAGTTATATGGCCCTAATCAACCACAGAGGATTACATGCTTCTACTTGTGCCTGGTAGGAGGAAATATTAGCCAACAGATTTACCGACCACTACAATTTCTATTCAAAATTAATTAAAAGTAAAATAATTTAGCAACAGTTAGAACTGGACTAACTCCAGTACTTTGGCCACCTCATGCGAAGAGTTGACTCATTGGAAAAGACTCTGATGCTGGGAGGGATTGGGGGCAGGAGGAGAAGGGGACGACCGAGGATGAGATGGCTGGATGGCATCACGGACTCGATGGACGTGAGTCTGAGTGAACTCCGGGAGATGGTGATGGACAGGGAGGCCTGGTGTGCTGCGATTCATGGGGTCGCAAAGAGTCGGACACGACTGACTGAACTGTACTGAACTGAACTGAACTGAAAAAATGAATTATATGTTCCATATTCATAAATGTGATAAATATACAAATATTCATGTGTATAATATACAAATAAAACCTTTAAAATGTGTGAATAAAATATATAAATAAAAGACTTGTAATTATATGTGTATAATTTATATTTTTGTATTTGGCTCTTTTATGAATGCCTTATTCATTCCTTAAACTAGTGTTTTTTGAATCCCTTCTGTTTACCAGGCATTATTGTAGTTCTATTGTAGGGCTTTCCTTGTGGCTTAGCTGGTAGAGAATCTGCCTGCAATGCTGGAAACCTGGGTTCAGAAGATCCCCTAGAGAAGGGAACAGCTACCCACTCCAGTATTCTGGCCTGGAGAATTCCACAGACTGAACAGTCCACAGGGTTGCAAAGAGTTGGACACGACTGAGCAACTTTCACTTCACTCATGGTAGATTTTAGGGAAATGATACAGACAGAAGCCCCTGCTTTGTGTAGCTTATATAGGGTCCGGAAGATTTGATAAATGTTAAATGTAAGTTGTGTTATATTATGTGTTGGAAGGTTACAAGCGCTGGGGAAAGAAAGTACAAAGTAAGGGAAGTTAAAATTAAGAACAAGAGTATGGTTCAGAAGGCAGTTTAGCCCTCCTTGAGAAAGAGGCCCTTTGAAATAAGACTTGAAGAGGACAAGGATAGGCAGTTTCGATTCCTGGACAGAGGCAGCAGTAAGTGCAAATGCCCTGGGGCAGGAGCACCCTGCCTGTTTCCAGAAATGGTGAGAAGACTCATAAGAATGCAATGAGAGAGTGACAGGGACCTAATGGGACATAGAAGCTGTGCTAAAGACTGCTATACTTGCAGTTAATGGTTTGAACTCTGAGTCAGATACTTAAATATACAATGGAAAATAAATTTTTCAGCATTTAAAAGAAGACTATTATTTCATATAAACCAAACTTGTTCATATTTCCAAGAGATGGGGACATGTAGAATTTGTTTATCTTTTCTGTTCATTTTAATTTGCCTAAAGCTCTTCCATACTTTATATACTACACCAAACACCTATCCTTCTGCAAGTAGAGGCATAAAAAGGCTGCGTGAAGTCAAGGAGGGAATTGAGCTTCTACAACATAACCTCATTTAATGCTCAGAGTAGTCTAACTTGGTAAATATAATGTCCTCACTTTACAGAAGCGAATACTGAGTCTCACGGGGGCAAATGACTTGCGTTCTCAAGCTGTAGAAGTGGGATTTAATGACAGGTCGGTCTGATTCTGAAGCATTTTCGCCATTGTTTATATTTGACTCCCACAATATGTTTTGTAATTGACAGATTTCCTGGGTCTGGGGAATTATTTAAGTTTTTGATCTAAAACTCATCTACTAGGTTCAGATATGCATGGAAAAGGATTCTCTTCATGAAGAGAGTTGGCCTTAGAGGACATCAGTGTGCGCCCTGTTAGCATCTACAAGAAGTAGAAAGCTTTATTTACAGCGATTAATTCACATGGTGAAATTAAGGATTAACTGTGTTTATGATGACAGATTTGTCTAATTTACTAAAGAAAAAAGAACTACAATTCTTTCTGATGTGAGATTCACTGATCTTTTCTTTTTTCTTTTTCAGGTAAGTTTGGAAATTATTTTGATTATGGAATAGAGGTATGGTGTCACTTTTTTCCTGAGTTTTATTTTAATTGCTTTTAACGCTGAGCATAAAAGATAATAATGTTTTACTGTGCATTCTGTTGTGGTGGTGGTGGTTGTTATCAATATTTGAAAGTTAGCATTGTGGCTTTAATTTATCTGATTAAGAGTTTTAAGTATGTGATTCCATAAAGTCTATTCAGGATTTGTTTAGGGGTTTGTGTTTAAATTATTTCTATGTCAGATACAAGGACAGAGAGTATATTGGGAGTGTGAGGGATGGAAGAGTGGATAATATGAAATCACTGAGAAACCATAAGCCTGAGAAGGGCAGCAGTCTTCAGGTCTAGGCATATAATCTACAGTGACCAGGAATGCTTGTCACAAAAATAAGATGCTTTTTCATGAGCAGCGGCAATCAGCCAGAGACTGTTTTCACTTACTTTTCTAAGTACTTAGTGTTGTGTTTTCTTCTGTTGTTGTACAAAATTTCTGGCCAAGGTATCATTGATGTGTATCTTTGAAAAAGAAGTATCTATGACCATTTTGAACCAGAAGACAAATTTTAAATTAGAAAACAATGAAATATATCCACTCCCTGAAAACCATGTGAAAAAAACTCTAATGAACTATAATTAACCATTTCTGATAGGAAGGAAGTTTCAGTAAATCTAGTGACACAAACGAGAATATAAAATATCAGAGGGGCTTTGTACTATTCATGTGTACTGGGGGAGGAAGGTAGCTTGTTAAGTTGCCCATACAGGACTGTGGCCTTATTATTGTACATTATGGTTTTATTCATGTATGAAAAAGTGATTGTATGAGATTTTAATAAAGCATAAAACTGAAGTAAAAACCATGTTAATTATAAATGTTTGCTTTATTCTAGAAATACTGTACCTGTTTGTAAAAGCATTTGTAAGCCTTAGTATTAAATGCCTAAAAATAAAGAGAGATGGGCCACTAAATCTACTAGTCTAAGTTCTACCTAATCAATAAGAAATGATGTAGCTTAGGAAGCAAGAGAGTTCTTGAGCCCCTGGTCCTGATGGGTAAAGAACTTTGATCTTGTTCTGTTCTCATTGATATAATTATATCAATATCAAAGTCCACAAGAAGGAGTCAGTATTATCACTTAGAGTAGACATGCAAACATTTTCACTGAGGAAATATAAATTTGGTACTTGAACCACAAAACTAATTGACAAGGCTGCTACTCTATTTTAACTAGTATTTCAGTGTTTGATGGAAAGAAATTGAATTAAAAGACATTGTAAAAAGTCATGACATCATTAGAAAAATGCATGTTTTCTTTTTTTTTCCTCTTCCACTTTGTGTCAGAGAGATTCTTTAATCCAGGGATAAATCAGTAAAATCTTTCTGTGAAGAGCTGGGTAGTAAATATTTTAGACTTGGCAAGACATAATGTCTCTGTGATACAACTCTGCTACTGTAAGCAAAGATAGCTATCCATAGGCCAAAATGTAGTGAATGAACATAGTATGTTTCAGTAAAGCTTTATTTACCATAACAAGTAGTGGGTAGGCTTTGCCCTGTGGTAGGTTCTGAAATGAAACGAAATGAAAAGTTTTAAATAATGTAAAAATTTTGGAATAGTATATATGTTGGCCACCTTCTGCTGTAGATAAACCCCTGGTATAAATAGGAATGAAATGGCATTCGGCTCTAGTTTAGAAATAAGTTATAAATGTCCGGAAAGTTTGGATGGATTTAAACGCTAGAGGGCACAAAAGGATATTTTTAAGTCAAGGACCTTTTGTAAACAAAACTCTACGGTTATGAAAAACTGCCTCAAGTCAAGTGCTGTGACCTCAATGTGCATAATTTGTCAGAAATGTTGGCCTGCAGTTCCAGTGACCTCACCAGCCACAAGAACTTGAAGTGGTTGACCAACTCTGTGCTGCTGTAATAATAGCCATATGTCCTTTTTTTTTTTTTTTTTTGCCAGCTTGCTTTTAGACTTTTCATAAAATGTGGCCAAAATTAAGGATTAATATTTTCCATTTTATAAAAGAAAAATCATGTTTTGATTGCCCTAGGTTCTGACTAATTTTCATGTGGTGAGAATCTTCTTTGTAATAAATAAGTTATATTCAATTATATTGTGTTTTACAAATCCTTAGAAAAAGTCACGATAAAATAGTGCATATGATTTTTGAACTCAGTTGAGGGTTTTATTTCATAAAGATGATTAAATATCATCAGGAGGCTCAACCTTCAAGAATACTACTATTCTTTAACCTAGTAATTCTACTTGTAGGTATTTGGCCTAGGAAAGTAANCTTTATCTATTAGACCAAACTGCCTGCTAAATTAAAATTAGTTACAGTATTTGAATTATGATCATTTAATGTAAAATTTCCTCTTCCAGAATATTCTTGACTAGAAGTCAATTTCTCACTACTCTGAAGTTTGTTCAAGAAATGTGCTTATTTTTGAATCTATCTTTGTGTCTCTAGTTCAGCTTGTGCCAAAATGTTCTCTGTGGAGTACCAAACCCATCAGATACTCTGAAAATAAACAAAAATGTTCCAAATTTAACAAAGTTTAGAATATTGTGTACATGGTTTCTCTGGAGATTTAAAATATTTATTTAGTCTATTAAAGACTTTAGGAATCTTACAGAGAGACATCAGTTTTATTTTGTGACTCACAGCTTATCTTACAATAGAATCGTTTTGCGTGTAGAACCTGTCGATATCATATGGAACTAGAAGAGGCGATGGCAACCCACTCCATTACTCCTGTCTCTTATACACATCTCATTAAAAACAGTTTCAAGTACCTTTAAGGATATGGGAAGTTGCTTATAATATAACATTAAAAGCAAAGCAGAATCCAAAATCATGTACACTAAAATCTGAATTGAATATTAAAATTAGTGCATATGTATATATTATATATGTACATACATATAAAGATAATGAGCTACATGACTTAACAGTCATTACCTCTGGCTATGGTTGATCTTTCTTTTCTTCTTTTATTTTTCTGCATTTTCCAATTTTTCTTCATTTTTCAGCTTTTCTATTCATCATTTATATAGTCATAAAAAATAAATGTTGTTCAAACAAAAAACTGTTTCAACATTCTCACAGATTTTGGGGGGTAATGATTTTTAGGTCAATGCTGGTAAAAGTCAGCAGGTTATAAGAAAAGCCTATTATTTTATGCATCAGAAAATCCATTTAAATGAATTATTGATTGTTAGGCAGACACATTAGTAAAGTCACTTTTTTAGGCCTGTAAGGACAGATTTCTGTGTTACGGCTGAGTTGCCAGTCACTTAGTTGGCAGTAAGGGGGAAAGAAGACCAGCAAAGGAAGAAGAGCCTTCTAGAAAGGCCTGGGTGCTAAGTTTTAGCAAAGAGCTCCCGTTAGCTCTGTAGACTGTGGTAAATCAGGACATTTACAAGAGGCTCACGCACATACACACACACACACACACACACACACACACACACTCTCTCTCTCTCTCTCTCTCTCTCTCCCTCCCTCCCTCCTGTCTCTTATACACATCTAGATGTGTATAAGAGACAGGAATAGAGGTATGGTGTCACTTTTTTCCTGAGTTTTATTTTAATTGCTTTTAACGCTGAGCATAAAAGATAATAATGTTTTACTGTGCATTCTGTTGTGGTGGTGGTGGTTGTTATCAATATTTGAAAGTTAGCATTNCTCCCTCCCTCCTCTAATCCTTCTTCCTCCCTTCAAAATCTGCCTGGCCTTTCCAGGCAGATTTTCAAAATCTGGCTGGCCTTTCCAGGCAGATTTTCAAAATCTGGCCTTTCCCTGCTAATGAATTTCACAGGTGCCTATGGAGAGGGGCTAAAGATAGAAACGGGAGAATGAAACACGTTAAATTGGACTTTGCCCTGAGCACACAGTTCCTGAGATATGGCTTTGCATAGACTATCAAAGGAAATCCCATAAGTAATATTGTCAAAAACACCACAATCTTGTGTCACAGAGCACAAATTTGACACTATTGTCAGGGGAGCTTTTCTTCAAGACCTTTTTAGTAGCATGAATTTTTTACTGAAAATATATATTTTATCTTTTTTATTTTATAAAAGGATACCTTAGTTGTAGCATGGTGACTATAGTCAATAATTCTGTAAAAAAAAAGAGGGTATCTGAAAGTGTGAACATAATATGAGCACAGGCGCAAAAGTTGCACTCTATGGAGTAATTGTTTCCTTCATTCACTGTGGATTCTGTGAGTTTTCTTGGAGCTTTTAATCCCTAGTACCTAGGAGATTGAGAGCCATGTTCACATGTTTACCTGGAGAATAATTGGATGAACTGCGTTAAAAGATGGAATTGAGACTACCTAATAGTGTCACACAACTCTTAGGACTTAATTTTCTCTATATATAGTTTTCTCTTTACTTTTAACTTTTGGACTAAATTGACTTTTAACATAAACTGATAGAATCAATCATTTGGAATTTTTCACAAACTTAAATCAGACACTGACATTTACTAGTTTATATTTTCAAATGACACTGGTTTATATATACTTATATATGCATAAACATATACATATATGTATATACACTGATACATTCAGTTCAATTCAGTCGCTCAGTCATTTCCGACTCTTCGTGACCCCATGAATCGCAGCACGCCAGGCCTCCCTGTCCATCACCAACTCCCGGAGTTCACTCAGACTCATGTCGATCGAATCCGTGATGCCATCCAGCCATCTCATCCTTGGTCGGCCCCTTCTCCTCCTGCCCCAATCCCGCCCAGCATCAGAGTCTTTTCCAATGAGTCAATTCTTCGCATGAGGTGGCCAAAGTACTGGAGTTTCAGCTTTAGCATCATTCCTTCCAAAGAAATCCCAGGGCTGATCTCCTTCAGAATGGACTGGTTGGATCTCCTTGCAGTCCAGGGGACTCTC
>SJYT01030954.1:766222-845283 GCA_006410635.1 Cephalophus harveyi
AATCCCAGGGCTGATCTCCTTCAGAATGGACTGGTTGGATCTCCTTGCAGTCCAAGGGACTCTCAAGAGTCTTCTCCAACACCACAGTTCAAAAACATCAATTCGTTATATTAATTATTAATATATTATGTTAATTATATTAACACTATCTGACATTATATTATATTATTATAATATTATATTAATAGTATCACTTCTCAAGTCTTAACTAAACCCCACCAGGCCTCCTCTCACTCTGCCTCTCTGTCTAGTTATCACAGTTGGGTACACTCAGTGCCCACATACAGCCTCAGTCCCACCTGAGAGCTACAGACCAATCTTGTTCCTAGAATTAAACTTAAAAAGCTTGGGTAAGCCTGCTGCAGTGAAGACAAGATTTGAGATGGGCAACATTAACTTAGACTCACATCTCCATCTATATTATTTTCTGTGATATCTGCCAAGTTACTTAACCTCAATACAGCCCACATACACTCCCACATACAGCCTCAGTCCCACCTGAGAGCTACAGACCAATCTTGTTCCTAGAATTAAACTTAAAAAGCTTAGGTAAGCCTGCTGCAGTGAAGACAAGATTTGAGATGGGCAACATTAACTTAGACTCACATCTCCATCTGTATTATTTTCTGTGATATCTGCCAAGTTACTTGACTTTGTTGAGCCTCAGATTGCTGCTCATCTATGAAACAGTGACAGTGATGTCTACCGCTGAGTTGGGTAAGACCAACTCAGATTATTCAACTATTGTACCTGTTATCTGTTCCTTTTGTGATAATCCAACACTTCCTCCATAACTTAACTCTTGCATGCAAGGGACCTGCCCTCATTCATCCCTTAGCTCACTTATCATCTAAGCATATACTGGTTAACAATCTGAGTTTTACAATTGGAGAGGCCTCAGTTTTAATCTCAGATCTACCACTCATTGGCTGTGTGAACACAGGGACAAATGACTAACGTTTTAAGACTCCATTTCCCTAGCTGGAAAACAGAATAAATATAAGAATAAATGTATCAGTATATTATTATAAGGATAATATAGCTTATGTTAAGCCTTTGAAAGTAAAAACTTAGTTGTGTCCAACTCTTTACGACTGCATGGACTGTAGCCCACCAAGTGCCTCTGTCCCTGGAATTTTCAAGGTAAGAATACTGGAGTGGGTAGCCATTCCTTTCTCCAGGGGATCTTCCCACCCAGGGACTGAACCCAGGTCTCCTGCATTGTAGGTGGATTCTTCACTGTCTGAGCCCCCAGGGAAGCCCATGTTAAGCCCTTCCTTACCACACCATCAGTTCAGTTCAGTTCAGTTTAGTCGCTCAGTCGTGTCCGACTCTTTGCGACCCCATGAATCGCAGCACGCCAGGCTACTCCTTTTCCTATTTGGAACCAGTCTGTTGTTCCATGTCCAGTTCTAACTGTTGCTTCCTGACCTGCATACAGGTTTCTCAGGAGGCAGGTCAGGTGGTCTGGTATTCCCACCACACCATGAGTGGTTGTTATGGTCATAGTAGGGCTTCCCTGGTGGCTCAGGCAGTAAAGAATCTGCCTGCCTTGCAGGAGACCCAGGTTTGATCCCTGGATCAGGAAGATCCCATGGAGAAGGAAATGACGACCCACTCCAGTATTCTTGCCTGGGAAATCTCATGGAAATAAGAGCCTGGTAGGCTGCTGTCTATGGGGTCGCACAGAGTCGGACACGACTGAAGTGAGTTAGCAGCAGCAGGCTATAGTCTATGGGATCGCAAGAGTTAGACACAACTTAGTAACTAAAACCCACCACCATTGTCATAGTAAAATAAAGAATTTAAAAAAAAAAGAACCCCAGCCTTGTGATGACATTTGCGTCACAGAATCAGTCAATACTTAGAGAGTGTCAGTGTGAAGAAGGGGTTTGGGGGATGGTATATCAGCAGTAAGTGCCCAGTAATGGGAGAGTTTATGAATATTGGCTCCAATAAATGGACATCCAGATTTAGCAAGATATTGAATAGTGTCATGGAAAAAAGTCCCAGTGCTAAAGTTGAAATCATGAGGTTGTTATTATTTAGAGATCCATGGTATTTGGGGTCTTTTTTCTTTCTCCCAAGGGAGCAGTTTTGTTACTCAGCCTGGTAATTCCATCACTGCTTTTCTTGTCTGTTAACATAGTTCTGAAAAACTGAAAGAAGCCATTTCTGCCCTTATTTGGTGCGTGGTCAACAAGGAGAGCGGCGTGAGTTGGAGTCAGTACTGCGAATGCTTTTCCAATTAAACAGCCTGTCTTCAGGACCCCATAAGTTTTCAAAAAATAAATAGTCATGTTTCTATACTTAGGTGAAGGCCAAGATTTGGTACAATTGAGAAAAATTCCATCAGCTAACTTTGGTAGAATCCTTTGCTACTTGTTATTATTAATTTTTTTAGTGTTTTTAAATAGAACCAATAGATGATTTTCAATGTGCAAATAAAATGTTAAAATTTTGCTATAGGGTTAATCTTTAAAACATGCCAGATATTCTGTCCTTGCACACAGGATAAAAAAATTCAAATAGCGAGGGAGAAAAGGACCATCAAAACTGAAGATTGATATCTTCTATAACTGGTTAAATGATAGGCCAACTTACCATGCCCATATAGTGACCATTTTAGAGGACAGTTCTTAAAACTGTGTTTCTAACAGTATGAAAAATAGTTTTCTTGTTCTCTAAAATGTTTACTGGCACTAGTAGCAATTCCTAAAGTTTGGGGTGGCATTTTCCAAAAGCTTTTCTGTAAATTATTCATTCATCTTAAAAAGTTTTTTCAATGATTCTCATTTGGATAAGACACTGAGTTCACAAGATCAGGCAACAGTGCTCAAGGTCATATGGCAAGTTTGTAGCATAACCGTGGCTCTAATTCCCCCTACTAGGGCTGCCCTGAATACTTGCCCAATGGTGTTTCGTCAAAAAAAAAAAAAAAAAAAATTCTGGGAACAGGCTTGTATTCATTTGGTCCTCACAGTAACAGTGTATTTTTCTGATTTTGTTGTTTTATTTCTTTTTTAATTCATTTTAGTTGATTTACAATGTTGTGTTAGTTTCTGCTGTGTAGCAAAGTGAATCAGTTATACAGACTTCCCTCATTCTTATATTCTTTTCTTATACAGATTATTACAGAGTACTGAGTAGAATTCCCTGTCTTATACTGTAAGTCCTTCGTTAGCCCATTTTATATATAATAGTGTATATACTTCAGTCTCTATCTCTCAATTTATCTCTCCCTCCCTTTCCCCCTTGGTAATCATAACTCTGTTTTCTACATCTGTGATTCTATTTATGTTTTGTAAATGAGTTCATTTGTATCCTTTTTTTAGGTCGAATATTCGTTTTATTTTATTTTGATTGATGGCTACAAGTGTGGCTTTGTCAGAAGGTACATCTAAGGAAAGAGAAAATAGGTAAATCCCACCTAAATTACCCATGGCAAATTTTTTTTGCTCCTGTTTAGGAACATAGAAGAATATAATGTAGGTGATGCATCTTACTTTCAAGAAGTCCTGAGATGATTGATTTACTTATTCATTAACCAGAATTATTGCGACTTGTTTATTTTTCTATACACTAGGGATGCAGTAGGAAAGCAGAGCTGATGTCCTCATGATGTTTGGGTCGGTCAGGGAAGCCAGTCATTGAAAAAGTAATTATAGATGTGCTGATGGTGACAAAGAGGAAGTGCAGGAAGTGCTATGGAGACATCCCTTAGTCTGGGAAAGCAGGGAAGTCTTCCTGGAGGAAGTGACTTTCAAGATTGAAGTTCTGTATCCACCCTTGCACTCACCTGTTAATAACTAAGCAGGGCTTTTTTTTTTTTTTCAGTCTGCAATCAGGAGTACAATACTGAGAAGAAAAATTTTCTGACTCTTAAAATTGTCATATACAGAAATTTAGACAAACACTTACTGACCCCAGAAGATTTTGCACACATTTAAAAACATAATGCTTAGTTCTTTATTTCAAGTGATTAGCCTATGTTAATTTCAAATTTTTGAAGCATTTGACTTTAGAAGTATTTCCTGTTAACTACTTAAAAAAAGCAAAAACCCTCCAAAGACTTTGTTAGTTACTTACTAGGCACGTAAGAAACATAAAACGTCTTTCCCTTCCCTCTTATTTCTTCCTCCCTATTTTTTCCTCTCACCCCGCATTTACCCAAGTGTTTAGAAAGAACTCAGAGCCTCATTATATAGAAAGGGCTTGACCTAATTATCTTCCAAATTGATAGAACATTGCTAAAATATGTAGATAAAAAACTTGAGGGTTTAACAAAGTATTTTGATTCAAAATTTGGTCTTATCTTTATTTTATATTTAATCATGCATCTTGCCATTTATTTTATTCTATCTCTTAATAATTTTAGCTATTTTCAAATGTCAAGTTCTAGAGAGAGTCTGGAGAAAAAGGAAATTCTCCTATACTGTTTGTGGGAATATAAGTTGGTGCAGCCACTATGGGAAACAATTTGGAGGGTCCTCAAAAAACTAAAAATAGAATCACCATATGCTCCAGTAATCCCACTCCTGGGCATATATCCAGATAAAACTATAATTCAAAAAGATACATGCACCCCTATATTCACAACAGCACTATTCACAATAGCTAAGACATGGAGACAAACTGAATGTCCATTGACAGGTGAATGGACAAAGAAGATGTTATACACATATACGATGGACAAAGAAGATGTTATACACATATACGATGGACTACTACTCAGCCACAAGAAAGAATGAAATAATGCAGTTTGCAGCAACATGGATGGGCCTAGAGATTATCCTACTGAGTGGAGTCAGTCAGACAAAGAAAAGTATCATATGATATCACTCATTATGTGGGATCTAAAATATGGCACAAATGGACCCATCTACAAAACAGAAACAAACTCACAAGCTTAGAGAACAGCCTGGTGACTGCCAAGGGGGAGGAAGGATGAGGGGAGTATGGATGAGAGTTTGAGCTTAGCGAAAGATAACTATTCAATAGAGAGTGGATAAACAAGGTCCTACTGCATAGCACAGAGAACTATATTCAGTATCCTGTGATAAATCATAATGGAAAGAAGTATTTTAAAAGGATGTATGCATATGCATGGAGAAGGCAATGGCACCCCACTCCAGTACTCTTGCCTGGAAAATCCCATGGATGGAAGAACCTGGTTGGCTGCAGTCCATGGGGTCGCAAAGAGTCAGACACGACTGAGCGACTTCACTTTCACTTTTCACTTTCATGCATTGGAGAAGGAAGTGGTAACCCACTGAGTATTCTTGCCTAGAGAATCCCAGGGATGGAGGAGCCTGGTGGGCTGCCGTCTGTGGGGTTGCACAGAGTTGGACACGACTGAAGCGAATTAGCATGCATATGTATAACTGAAACTAGCAAAACATTGTAAATCAACTATACATATTTTTAAAGCTTTAAAAACTTCTTTAACAAAATTAATTAATAATAATTTTAGCTATTTAATTACATTTTATTTCCACTTGTGTCCTGGAACATATATGAATAAAGGGTACATCTGAAGCTGCTTCAAATGTAGAATATGCTTTCTTAATGTGCTTAAGACTATCGGCTACCCTCAATTCTGTTAGCACTCCACTGTATTATAGCTCATAAAAAAAGTTTCAGAACAGTTTCCTTTCTTTGAGAACATGGAATGATTGACCTCTGAATCAAGTAGACACATATAAGAGTTAGAATGACTATTTGAAAGCAATTAAAAGAAAATGTTAGTATAATTTTTCGGCATTTTCATTTGGAATAATAATTTGTAGTTGATCATGATAGTGTATTAATGTAATAAGAAGCCTTATTTAAACCAAAATTACTTATACTGAATGAATAGGTTTTTAGAAGTGTGTTCAGTCCAGTTGTTAAATTTCGTTTCTGCATACTCTTTTGCAACAGAGCACCCTGAAAATAGAATTGTTATAATGAAACTGTTATCAGGGATAAATGATAACATGAAAATGAAGCCGTTTGCTTCCACATTAAACTCTGCTTCCTTTGAGTCTGCAACCAGCAACTGTTTCAAAATACAGCATTATCTTGAACCCATATCTCTGTCTACTCTGGTTTCCTGAGGTAGTGTATTTCAACATCATACAACCCCACTAATGTAACTCTTGGTGTCTCTGAAGTTTAGCTTAAACCTTCCCCTTCCACCTCTCCAATAGTGACTTGGTGTGTAAATAAGTGCTATGTGATTATATTTAAATTCTCCTACTGTTAAATTTAGGATTTTCAAAATTGATACCTAATAACTTATCGCCTATGGACTTCCCTGGTGACTCAGCAGTGAAGAATCTGCCTGCCAATGCAGAAGATGCAAATTCAACCCCTGGGTCAGGAAGATCCCCTAGAGAAGGAAATGGCAACCTATTCCAGTATTCTTACCTGGGAAATCCCATGGACAAAAGAGTTTAGCAGGCTGTAGTCTATGGGGTCACAAAAGAGTGGGACATGACTTAGCAACAAAGAAGCAACAACAAGCTATCTCCTATAAAGGAAATTCTGAATTTGTATCAAACATCAAACCTTAAATTTGCCATTTTAACATCTGGAATCTTGGAACCAAAATTGCAGAAATGTTCAAGGGGCAAAGATTCCTTATTTAGAGCTCTGCAAAACATAAAATCTACATTACTAGCAGGAGATGGGCATTTTCTTGAGATTTTAGGGAGGTTAAGAGTGAAGTGAATAACAACCGGTGAAAGCAAAGTTTAAAGAATCTGGTTTTCCCTGGGATGTAAGTTTAATTTCCAACTTGCAAAAAAAGTTTGTCTTAGAGATGGAACATTTCTCCTTGACATTCAATCATGCTTTTCCTGAAACTTCTGGAAAATAAATGCTTACTAATAGGACAGAAATTAAAATATTCAAAAGATTTCTATTTCATTTCTTTCTCTACCATTTAGTACACCAGAAGGGAAATTTATAAACAGCTGTGAGTGAGTGAAGTCGCTCAGTCGTGTCTGACTCTTTGTGACTCCATGGACTATAGCCTACCAGGCTCCTCCGTCCATGGGATTCTCCAGGCAAGAATACTGGAATGGGTTGCCACTTCCTTCTCCAGGGAAAACAGCTGCTTAAAAGATAAATGACAGAAAACATTCATCCTAACAAATATCTTATTTAACCTTTATGTTGTTTCTGATTGCCTAAATTCTCATGTTTGTGAAGTTTTGTGAAGTACTAGCTAGTCCCGGAAAATGATATTAACGGTTATACTTAAAGCATTAAAATCTAAGTTAAAACTTAACTTTGTTCATTATTAATCTCAGAAGTAAACAGTGTATTTCTGTGACTTTGCTGAGACCTGGTCACCTAACAGAGATTATGCCTAGCTATACAGGAGAAATTAGATAGAGGTGTTTGAGTAATTATTTAAGGACAAAAATAGCATTAACACTGGCAGATACTTCTTGTAACTTCATCTAATTTCTCATTAGGAAAAAAAGGATCCAAGTTTCCATTTTCCTGGTCAACATTTCACATTCAGAGGTCTGTTGTCTCGATTGTGTTTAACTTTTCCAGATGTCTGCTTTCGAGAAGCGGAGGGGGGAAAGAAATCTTTGGGTGATAATGGAAAAGACAACTTTGCATCTCTTCAATATACATTTCTTTCAGAAAAATGTAGACGTTCTGTAATACCCCCATCATGCATTATTATTATCCTGTTATATTTTATCAAGTAGATATCAATTAACAGAACATTCTTTTCAAAATTAAATTAGAGTGGACAAAAACAAGTTTTACTCAAAATACCTACCTGTTGCTGGCTTTAGCCTGAATGGGAAGATAGGGTCCATCTTTCCATGACAAATGCATTTGGAATAACAATGAAAATGATATTTTTCTGCCCGTAATGTTGTGTTTATGGACTGCAGCTTTCATTGTTAAAAACCAGTAACACTTTTTGATCTACAAAATTTGAAATGCCACTGAATAAAATGAGACCTTTGTATTGCATGGAAAGTGCAGAAGTAAATCTTTGCCAGTACCTTCCCTTCTGTTCTCTTGCTTGTTCTTTGTCTACCCTCCTCTCTCCCTTCATGCTATTCCACTCCCCACCAGTTTTCAGCGACATCCACCCTACTCACCCAGACTCCCAATTTTTTTTTTTTTTTCCACTGTCTGGCTTCAGTCTCGGATGAAGCCATTCCACTACAGACCAAGTTGTTCAGCTCTGTGTCAACTCTGCCAGAAATGTTTGCATTTCTCAAGAGCTTTCCTGACATGGAAATTTAATAGAATAATGGAGTAAAGTGCTAATAGTGGAATTTAACACACCGAGAAATGCAGACTGGTGTAAGGACAGGCTCCTTCTCAGTCCTTTCAAAGACTACCACCAAGATGAGCACCCATATTGCTCTTGTGAAATGAGAATCCAAATACAGAAGCAAAAAAGATGTAGCTTGTGAAGCAATAAAATCCTGCTAGTTGATTTCAGAGAGAATATGTTTGATTTTGAACTCTTGGCTCCTCTGAGGTCGCTGCTGTTCAGTCAGCTATCACTCACCCACTCTTTTAACCCATCCGTCAGATAACAAAAGAGGTGAAACCATAAAAGCGTGTTCTATTACTCATCCCCAAGGCTGATTTGAAACCTGTGTTCTCAGGAAGCCCTGATGTGCTGGATGCCATTGTGAAAATAAGTGTCGTGTTGACCAACTTGAGCTTTTACCAAAACTGTGAGAGTACTTTGGACCCCTTGTGTATATGAGATAGACTGGGCTCTAAGGGGGTCTCAAAATTTGGCCAAAGTAGTGATGATCACCAAACACAACTGTTGGTCAGTTTTGCCCAGTCCAGAGGGGGTTAAATCACTGCTGGGCATTCCAAACCTCTCTAATCTTATCCTGGAGAAGTGGAGTTCTGCCTTGGTTTACAGTTGAGGTCACCAGCAGGGCAGTGTTTAGACAGGGACTGATGGAATTACGCTGCATTGTTAACATTAAATAGCACTTGGTGGTAAGGACCCATGGTGGCATCGGGTTCCTGGGACTCCTGGGGCACACTGTCTTGAAATAGATGCCTCACCGAGATGTGTTGGACTCGTAAAATGTGTGAAGGGCTCTGTGTGGCTTTTCATCATTTGTTTAATTTGAAAGAAGACTGTTTTAAGGGACTTATCATAGAGTTAAGAAATGTTTCTAGGGAACAGAAAATGAAGAAGAAAATTGATCTTTGTTACCGTCAGAGTCACACGTTACAATTCACTCTCCAAGGTGACGCAGTATCTCCTTGAGGGAAAAGCTGCCAAAAGTGTTGAAAGTGATCTGCCTGTTTTCTTCTCAAGCTGACTTGCAGGGAGGCCCTGGTATTTAGAGACTGTTAAATCCTTGTGGAGAGTTTACTAATAACTGTTCATCCCTGTTTCTAAGAGAAGTTGAAATAAGAAACATGACATTTGGCAGCTAGTTGTGTGAAAATTAGTAAATCTATGTCGAATTTCCCAGTCATGGGCATGTATTTACTTAAAAAAAAACAACAACAAAGGCCTTCTGTTTCCTTTTTTTTTTTTTTTCCCTTAAACTTCACACTTGATTTAAAGGTTTACCCACTTCGGTCATGCCTTTCACAGTGAGTGTGTGTGTGTGTGTGTGTGTGTGTGTGTGTCTGTGTGTGGTGCTTTCCAGGAGTGGCATGTGACTGTGCTGTTTAATCAGGGCTATATTTAAAAACAAATTTGCAAGGGAGCGTTTCTCACGTTATTAATGAGATAAAGTCGGAGTGAAGCAAGCTGTGTCGCAAAGGGCAAGTGTCATGAGGCAGGAAGTCCCGGCCATCTCTTCTAGCTGTGCTTCAGCCACCCGCCACCTCGCTGGCAGCCCAGAGCAGGCTCAGAGGAAATGCCCGCCCTTGGCCACAAATGCCTACTGCTCCTCCAGGGGCCCCCCTGCCCCAGGGCTCTGCACCCACTCTGACTTGCCTCTGTCTCCACAACCCCGGCACATCCTTCACGCATGGCTTTTGTGTGGGACCCTCGGGGAGCCTCAGTGCCAGCACTGTCCACAAGAGTCAAGTCAAGATCACGATTCTCAAAGTCTTACAGGTATTGTTCTTTCCTTTTTGTGGCTGGGATGAATTTTTTTCATCAGCCCCCATCGCCCTAGGCCCCCTGCAAAGGAGTCTCCTGCCCTGTATTGATCTGTTTAACTTCTGTTTCCTAGATTGCCTTCAACTGGCGGGATAAATGGGCAGTATACAGAATAGGAACCGTGCAGATGAGAACCTTAACAGAGGCGAGGGTATTTGGGAACCCCCAGAAGCTGAAGGAAATCGACTAACTCTAAAAGCTGATTTTGGGAGTTAAATGGTAAACTTAGAAAAGCATCCCCGTGGCTGGCGTCTGGAAAACAAGTGTGTTAGCCCACTAATTGGACGTAATGTAGCTAGATTCTGTCGTACTAACTTTCGGTTAACCCTTGAAATAGCAGGGATGGGTTCTTGTTTGGTTCAAGAAGCAAACAAGCAACAACAAAACACTTCTGTGTATATATGTTTCAGGTCCTATTCACATGGAAATGTAGAAATTATCTCTATGGTCTAGACAGTAGTTCAGAGTTCTAATTTTGCCAAGGGGAATTAGATACCACGAAATAGAAGGGAATATGTTCTTAATCTGTTATGTCCAAAGATTTCTGTAGAAATATATGAAAAACCTTGACCTCAAGACTTAAATAAATTGTCAGTGACACCTTTGCTTTACATCCAAGTTAGGCTTATTTTAACCAAATAATTTGGAAAGAAAAAGAAGACATTGAGAAAAATCTTTGATTTCTTTTTCGCTTCAGTATTCTAGATATTTACAAAGAAAGGATTGACCCTTTGCACATTTTTTTGGTTCTGATTGGTTAGTCTGTAGCATTGCAAGCTATTTCACCAGTAGCAAATAGAGGTGAAATCATAAGCAAAATTTCAAGAATTTCTTTAGACAAAATGTAACGTATCTGGAAACCACCAGCCCTGTTTAGAATTATGCATTAAATTTGGATTCAAATGTGTTTGGATTTACTTGCATAAACACATTCAAAGTTTAGATTTAAATAATCTACAAGAATTATTTATTTGTTTTAGGCAGTATTAAAGATAGTGTCCTTGGAATTTTTTAGGGAACTATGAAATCAAAAAGACTCAAATTATAATCTTCCCTAGTAACAAAGAATAAGCAAACTTTGACAAGGGAGAAATAAAAGATGGAAGTTAAAGGTTTAAGTAGTACTGCCAGGAGTACTTCTACTTCAAAACAGAATAAACATCATTTATTTTTATTAATTATGTTAATTTGTTACAGTTAAGAATGATTCAAAGTTAGAAATTATACGCCTACTATATGCTTTGCATTCTACTGAATTCAGTTCTCTTGCTTATTATTTACATCTCATGCTTCTTATGTGCTAAGTTGTATGCTTATTTAAGATTTGTAAGCATTACTGTTCTTACTTCCAATAGATGGTGGCTTCTAGAAACTCCTTACCATTGAAATCTGATAACAAGTTTCCAAATATCATGCATATCTAACTGCTGGGTAGGGTAAAAGAAATAGCATGTTTGACTAAAGAATTTCAGAAATCTTGAGAAATGCAGAGGTTAAACTCTACTGTGTGATCTGCAGATATATTATGAAACTTGCCTTCTTGGTCTGCCAAAGATATTTTCATTTTTCTTGTCAGTTTTATCCTTTCCAAAATAGAACAAGCACTGGTATGTCTAAGGATGAGTTTTCTGTATATTTAAAGGCCCTGAGTTTGTAGTTCTAACCTTCTTTCATAACAAATTTGAGAGGTGAGAATGACATCCTGAAAAGCCATTAAGGAGAGACTCTGTTGCTCATTCATTTGCTTTTAATTTGATTGTTAATTTACCAAATAACAATTAATGGTTTATATGTGTTCTTTTCACTGTTCTGTGGGCCCTATTTTCTCTATCCATTTGGACTAAAATTTCCTTGAGTTCAGAGGCTCCTTTCTATGCAGGGGGAATACCATTAATGCATATTTGGTGAAACATCTTGCTACATACACTCTCTTAGTTGAGTAATATCTATGTGAAAAATCAACTTGCAGATATGATCAGGACCTATCACAGGCCAAGAGTTCAATAGAAAGTTAAAAAGCTAAGACAGCAGTTGGACCCTCTGACCTCGGAGGTCTCTTAGTACTGAAAACAAGAGTATACATTCAGTCACAGCCGTGTACTGACAGCAGTGGGGAAAATGTTTATTGTATAGCTTTAAACTTTTATCAGACCACATCACGTCAAATTCATGAGTCACAGTATTTATGCATATGTACGTGCACACACATACACACATAGACATACACCCACACGTTTAAATTCTACATTTATCTTCTGAATGACAGTTTCATGGCATAGCATCCCTGGAGTCAAAAGTATTAAGCTATTTGATGTAAACATTTAAAATACCACACAGTTTTGCAACCGAGCTTTTGTATTTCTTCTTTTTTAATCTATGAGATCTTTAAAGCAGGGAAGTAATTTAAACTTATCTTGACCTTTGAGAGGCTTTGGATATAATTCTACTGTTGAAGCAACTGACATAATGAGGCATTAACCAGGATTTCTTGGTTGAATTTCTCATTTACAAGTATTTTTGGTTTAATAAATGTAACTTTATATTCTGTAAAATTCTCACATGTGTCTAGTAGAGTGTATTTTTTTTCTTTGAAAGATGGAATGGATATTATGCATGACACTGATAATACTCTAATGTTAAGCTGGAATATTTCTCTCTGGTATTGTTTTCACTCTCCTATGGCATTCGGGCTGAAGGAAAGCCAGGTCCGTAAAGAGTCTAATTTTTTTAAAGTAACCACAAATCATATGTATTTGATGAGTGTTGATCCCTGCGAAGTACAACCTTGGGCAGTACTACAGTGTTTAAAGTAGATTTTAAAGTTGTTTTTCAACAGTGATGAGTTCTTGCCTTTTGTGGATAAGATATACTTTTAGAGAAAGCCAGATATAATTAACATATAATTTATTAAGCTAAATTTGATTTGATGCAGAAAAAGAGAGAGATAGAAAAAGAGGATTACATTCTAAAGAGACTGATTTTCCTCTGTGGCCCGAGAATGAGAGCAACACCTCTCATGTCTGCTTTAGAGGAGAGAGAGAAGGGAATGATGTGCTTCCGTTAGCTCTGAGAAAGTAGTATCAGTGAGTGGACTCATGTTTAAATGTAGTACCTCAAAAACTGGGAAGAAAATTATCTTGGAAGCCAAGAAATAACAAGGAGCTAGAACTTAGCAGGTTGGAGGACTCTGACAATTCCCCAAGGGAACTCTGGGACCTTTTGTTTTTTTAAAATATTATTGTTTAAAATTATAGTAACATTCACAGAAACTTGAAAGTTTCTCTTTTTCTAGAAAGTTACTCTTCTAGAGATGGTTTTGTCTTCCAGTCTGAACAAATCACAGAACTTTGTCTTTTCAAAAAGGAATGTTAAAAAGAACATTTTTTATGAGGTGCCTATGAGTGGATGCTGTACCAATAGAAGAGACCACCATCAAAGCTGCCTAGTAGTACAGGGCAGAGGTGATTTCACTAACCTCCCACAGACTAGAACAAAGTAAGTTCTGGTTTTCCTGCCCCTCACACTAATAGACATCATGAGATATATCATTGACTGTTGGCTGAAACAAACAGCCCTAAATAACTAAATCACCCCCTCTGCTCATCTTGGAAAGTTATATTCAAATCTGCAACTTTGATCTGGAGGGGTTTTTTTGGTAGCAGATATGTGCAGGGCCCACTGGAGAATATGGTTTCTTAGCTACTCTTTGTTCCTACCAAAACTGAAGTGTAACACATCAATGGTTGTCAAATTAAACCTCAGTTTGCCCACTAGACAGAGACATTACTTTGTCAACAAAGGTCCGTCTAGTCAAGGCTATGGTTTTTCCAGTGGTCATGTATGAATGTGAAAGCTGGACTGTGAAGAAAGCTGAGTGCTGAAGAATTGATGCTTTTGAACTGTGGTGCTGGAGAAGACTCTTGAGAGTCCCTTGGACTGCAAGGAGATCCAACCAGGCCGTCCTAAAGAAGATCAGTCCTGGGTGTTCATTGGAAGGACTGATGCTAAAACTGAAGCTCTAATACTTTGGCCACCTGATGCGAAGAGTTGACTCATTGGAAAAGACCCTGAAGCTGGGAAGGATTGGAGGCAGGAGGAGAAGGGAACGACAGAGGATGAGATGGCTGGATGGTATCACCGACTCGATGGACATGAGTTTAAGTAAACTCTGGGAGTTGGTGATGGACAGGGAGGCCTGGCATGCTGCGATTCATGGGGTCGCAGAGTCGGACACGACTGAGTGACTGAACTGAACTGAACTGAACTTGCTCACTAGAAAATGCTGGCTAGAGCCCAAGTCTTAAAGAAATGAGTCCTGCCAACAAATCAGTAAGCTGAGATGTAACTTTCCAAGTTTCACATTAGTACCTCCTATTCTGTGGCATTAAAAAAAAAATAAAGCTTTTCAAATGTAACAGATGTTACTGTCTGCTCTTTTTAGTGTTCTGTTCCATACCTCATCTCATTCAATTTTTAGGGTAAAACAGTTGACCTATTTCAAATCCTCAAAGATGATGCTGTTAAAGTGATGCACTCAATATGCCAGCAAATTTGGAAAACTCAGCAGTGGCCACAGGACTAGAAAAGGTCAGTTTTCATTCCAATCTGAAAGAAAGGTAATGCCAAAGAATATTCAAACTACCACACAATTGCACTCATCTCACACGCTAGCAAAGTAATACTCAAAATTCTCCAAGTCAGGCTTCAACAGTATGTGAACCATGAACTTCAGATGTTCAAGCTTGATTTAGAAAAGGCAGAGGAACCAGAGATCAGATTGCTAACATCCATTGGATTATCAAAAAAGCAAGAGAGTTCAAGAAAAACATCTACTTCTGCTTTATTCACTAGGCCAAAACCTTTGACTGTGTGGATCACAACAAACTGTGGAAAATTCTGAAAGAGATGGGAATACCAGACCACCTGACCTGGCTCCTGAGAAATCTGTATGCAAGTCAGGAAGCAACAGTTAGAACTGGACATGTATATTCACTGTCTCTTATACACATCTAGATGTGTATAAGAGACAGCAACAAACTGTGGAAAATTCTGAAAGAGATGGGAATACCAGACCACCTGACCTGGCTCCTGAGAAATCTGTATGCAAGTCAGGAAGCAACAGTTAGAACTGGACATGGAACAACAGACAGGTTCCAAATTGGGAAAGGAGTACGTCAGGGCCATACATTGTCACCCTGCTTATTTAACTTATATGCAGAGTACAGCATGCAAAAGGCTGGGCTAGATGAAGCACAAGCTGGAATCAACATTGCTGGGAGAAATATCAATAACCTCAGATAGGCAGATGACAGCACCCTTATGGCAGAAAGCTAAGAAGAACTAAAGAGCCTCTTGATGAAAGTGAAAGAGGAGAGTGAAAAAGTTGGCTTAAAACTCAACTTTCAGAAAACTAAGATCATGGCATCTGGTCCCATCACTTCATGGCAAATAGATGGGGGAACAGTGGAAACAGTGACAGACTTTATTTTTGGGGGGATCCAAAGTCACTGCGGATGGTGACTGCAGCCATGAAATTAGAAGATGCTTGCTCCTTGGAAGAAAAGTTATGACCAACCTAGACAGCATATTAAAAAGCAGAGACATTACTTTGCCAACAAAGGTCTATCTAGTCAAAGCTATGGTTTTTCCAGTAGTCACGTATGGATGTGAAGGTTGGACTGTAAAGAAAGATGAGCACTGAAGAATTGATGCTTTTGAACTGTGGTGTTGGAGAAGACTCTTGAGAGTCCCTTGGACCACAAGGAGATCCAACCAGTCCATCCTAAAGGAAATCAGTCCTGGGTGTTCACTGGAAGGACTGATGCTGAAGCTGCAACTCCAGTACTTTGCCATCTGATGTGAAGAGCTGATTCACTGGAAAAGAACCTGATGCTGGGAAATATTGAAGGCAGGAGGAGAAGGGGACGACAAAGGATAAGATGGTTGGATGGCATCACTGACTCGATGGACATGAGTTTGAGCAAACTCCAGGAGCTGGTGAAGGACAGGGAAGACACGTGCTGCAGTCCATGGGGTTGCAAAGAGTCAGACACGACTGAGCAACTGAACTGAACTGAAGAGTAGGGGTATAATTACCACCAAATGAGAGGAAAATTGGAGGTTTAGGGATCAGTGGCTATACGACCCACATGTCATCAGAAGTCCAGAGTAATAATAATATCTAAATTGTATTGGGGATTTAGTATGTGCCAGACAGTTTCCAGCACTCTCCAAATACATTACCTTATTTCATCCTACAAAACAACCCCACAAGGAGGACTTGCATTGTATTTACCATACAGATGATTAAACTAGGCAGAGAGAGTTAGGGAACATGCCCAAGTCTGAACCCTGTCCTAGAGGCTCGACTTCTAGTCACTTTCTCACTTCCCATTTCTTGATCAGATCTTCTCATTGCCACACAGAAGTTCCGTAATAAGAGGTGACATTCTGATAGACTTAACCAGTCTCATTGACTGAACTCAGAGCCTTCCTCTAAAGAATACCTTGTAATTTGGTATAGAACAGGGTATAATGATTGACCAAAATATAAAGTTATCAAATAATATCTGAACAGTCTTCTAACCTAATTGAGGTTGGCTTAAAGTAGTATTAAGCAGAAGCATCACAATATATCTTTCTTATGAAAAAAAAAAAAAAAAGGAAACTTATCAGTGGATTTATGTGCTCTGTCCTGTTCCTGGGTTTTTGCTTCATCTGGTTTTTTGCTCATTTCATGTGGCCAAAAACATTGGTCCTGTGGTTATATTTTACTGCCAGAATGTTGCTCCTTGGCCAACTGTTCAGAGAAGCCAAAAGATTCTCTGAGCTACACAGGTCAACTTCCTCTGCATCATTCCTATTTATTCCACTGGCATTGTCTTGCATATTGAATGGCATTCTTAGTGATGTTCTGAATTGTGAGTAATATTAGCTTAACTGAACATGAGTGAAATGGTTTCCTTATAGGCAACATTACAGTCATTATGATAATAACAACATGTTTAACAACCATTGCACATTAACACCTGGGGGGCAGGTGTTATAGGAGGGAGACTCTAGCTTTAGAGCCAAATAGACCACTCTTGAATGCCAGCTTTGCTGCTTTCTTTTTAAATAATTTTATTTATTTATTTGTTGGCTATGCTTTGTCCTCAGTGGTGCACAGACTTTTCTCTAGTTACTCTAGTTACTAGAGGGCGGGGGTTACTCTCTGGTTGCAGCGTGTGGGCTTTCTCATTGCAGTGCTTTCTCTTGTTGCTGAGCATGGACTCTAGGGCACGTGGGCTTCAACAGTTGTGGCACATGGGCTCAGTACTTGCAGCTTCCAAGCTCTAGAGCTCAGGCTCAATAGTTGTGGCTCCCAGGCTTAGTGGCTTTGGGGCATGTGGGATCTTTCTGGACCAGAGTCAAACTGTGTCTCTTGCTTTGGCAAGTGGATTCTTTACCACTGAGCCACGAGGGAAGCCCTCTGCTGCTTTCTTAACTGGGTAATTGCTTGACCTCCTTTAGTAGATTCCCTGTCTATAAATGGAAAATACAAGTGACTGGTTCAAAAAGCCTTTACATGGAATAGGTACCTGCCTGCTGCTGCTGCTGCTAAGTCGCTTCAGTCGTGTCCGACTCTGTGCGACCCCATAGACGGCAGCCCACCAGGCTCCCCCGTCCCTGGGATTCTCCAGGCAAGAACACTGGAGTGGGTTGCCATTTCCTTCTCCAATGCATGAAAGTAAAAAGTGAAAGGGAAGTCGCTCAGCCGTGTCTGACTCTTAGCAACCCCATGGACTGCAGCCTACAAGGCTCCTCTGTCCATGGGATTTTCCAGGCAAGAGTACTGGAGTGGGATGCCATTGCCTTCTCCTGGTAGGTACATGCCTACCTCCTCTTTAATAGCATTTTCTATATTTTCCTTACTGTTTCATCCATTCTTTGATGCTTCTTCTGTAAATTACTTCATTAACATTGGAACTGCTCTTGGTTATAGAATAGCACAAAACAGCTCACCTATAAACAATTATGTTATAAGCAACCTGCACATAGAAAAACAGCCTCACCTTGATAAGACACGGTGGGGAGACAGGTTGAGAGTGGTTGGCTGTTCAGTTGCATTGTTGAGGTTGGAATGTCAAAATCTTCATAGCTCTGAGACATTAGTCAAGCTATTTCTCTCCAGTTTGCCTTAGTTTCTTCATCTTTAAATGGGAGGGTTATGATGATTGTACGTTAGTCAGAGGTCATGCCTGGCATGTAGACAACAGTAAATTAATATTAGTTAATCCATACCAAAATTTAAGCTCCGTATGGCAGCAATTATTGTCTTTCTTCCCACCTCTGTATTACCAGTACCCAGAAGGGTGTATAGCATATAATAAATGCTTGATGTGTATGTGCTGAATGAATGAGCCAATTTGCCAGTGTTTTTAGACCCCTGACAAGAGTAGGGGCATTCCTGTATCATGGAACAGAGGGTCAAAGCTGAAGAGACCCTGGAGTTCATCTGCTCAAACCTATCACCCAACATTGAAAAGCTTGAAGGCCTTTGTAGCTATTGAGTAGCTGAAATCAATCTAATGCAAAAGACAGACATTCCAAGAGCAACAAGTGTGCATACTACATTCTAAAAACAAGCCTTGGGAATGAACCGGAAAAATAGAAGCTTTATGTTGGGCTAAAGGAACACACTCTATAAGAACTAATGTGATCATGAATAAAGCACTCACATGCAATCAGAATTCAGATAAAATATGAATACATTCATTCAGAAGCTGATTGTCCAGGGCCGTTGATAAGCCTGGTCAGTGGCATGCTGATAAATGTTAACAGCCAGCTCTCTGTGAAAACACCAGAAAAGCCTGTTAGTAATATTTGCTGATTTCTGTGGCAAAAATTCTCCCACCGGTCCATTTCAAGCCACAGAGGTCACTAAGTATGGCATTGACAGGAGATGCCAAATTGTACATATAGGTGCAATAGACATGCATGACATCAGGAATGTAGATAATAAAATGTAGTCTGATTATTAAGTGATGAGTTTTGAATATTTAATACCATTCTTTTCAACATAATTTTTTAATTGTAAGTTTATATAATTTAATTTTTAATAGTCATTAGATATAACAACCAACTTAGAAATATTTCTGAAAATTTAACAGTTTGCTTTTGCCAACTAGTATGGATGGTTCTCTGGAGAAGGAAATGGCTACCCACTCCAGTATTCTTTGCCTGGAAAATTCCATGGACAGAGGAGCCTGATGGGCTACAAATCAGGAGCTGCAGAGAGTCAGACCCGACTGAGTGACTGAGCCCACATATGAGTTCTAGCACAGCTCTATGCTGATGCTTTGTTAGCCACTTAAAAATACTTACCTTGTATTAGAGACATGATAACACGGAGAGTGGGTGGATCTTTGCTCTCATAAAGCTTATTTTCTAGTGGAGGATGGCAGAAAATAAGCAATAAAATAAAATAGGGGTTGGGATGGGAGATTCTGCTTGGAGAAACCATGCATCCATGGGTGCATTTGCAGTCCTGGGCAGACAAGGTGTAATTCAGATTGCACCAAGTGGATGAAGCTATATGGGTGCTGACCACATTACTGACTGTGTTCTTGATCAGATAAGACTCCAGTCTCTTGAGTGAGTTTGCCTTGGCTTCACCTTTATTGTAAAAAATATAAGGAAATATAAGGAGGAGATGGAAGAGAAGGGGCAGTTTATATGATCCAAGAACCTATACTAGATACACACACACAGACACACATAAGGAATCCGAACATAACAATAAAGATAGTCATCAAATCACAATAGAAGAGAACAAAAGAAGAAAGGAACAACAACAACAAAAACCCACAAAAATAATCCAAAAACAATTAACAAAGTGCAATAAGAACATATATTCAGTAACCACTTTAAATGTAAATGCACTAAATGCCCAATCAAAAGACATAATGTGGCTGAGTGGATACAGTGTATTTTGAATTGCATTTTTTCATCTAATCCTCAGAAGATAGAAAACACTGAAGCAAAATACGGAAAGTAAGTTAATTGATAGCAGTAGTAGCATTGAAACATATATATTCAGTTCAGTTCAGTTCAGTAGCTCAGTCGTGTCCGACTCTTTGCGACCCCATGAATCGCAGCACGCCAGGCCTCCCTGTCCATCACCAACTCCCGGAGTTCACTCAGATTCACGTCCATCGAATCAGTGATGCCATCCAGCCATCTCATCCTCGGTCATCCCCTTCTCCTCCTGCCCCCAATCCTTCTCAGCATCAGAGTCTTTTCCAATGAGTCAACTCTTCGCATGAGGTGGCCAAAGTACTGGAGTTTCAGCTTTAGCATCATTCCTTCCAAAGAAATCCCAGGGTTGATCTCCTTCAGAATGGACTGGTTGGATCTCCTTGCAGTCCAAGGGACATATACATTAGCACATGTGAAATAGATAGCCAGTGGGAATTTGCTGTGTGACAGGTATTCTGTCTGGTATTCTGTGACAACTAAAACGGGTGAGATGGGATAGGAGGTGGGAGAGAGATTCAAGAGGGAGGGGACATATGTATACCTATGGCTAATTCATGTTGATGTATGGCAGAAACCAACACAGTATTGTAATTATCCTCCAACTAAAAATAAGTGAACTTAAAAAACATTAGCGGCAGTAGTATGTCATATAGTAATACCTTTATTTGATGTGTCTGTCCATGTCATATGTCCACACTCCTGCCTGAAACATGGATGTAATAAGCTAACAGTAATTATGTGATGAATTTTTGATTTTCAAAATTAATCATACAAATGTAAAATCTTGGATTAGAAGGAGAGCTAGCCAGACCAATCTTTTCTCTAGCACATATATTTTTTGGATGGTGCCTGTAAATATTAGTCTTCTAATGCTTGTTGCTCCATCCCTTTTGGCAGTTAACTTGTCCTTAATTGATTTGTGGATTATCCACTGAAAATTGTTATGAATAACACAATATAATGGCAGAATATGTTTATATAGGATAACAAAGTAGATTGGCCTGAGGAGAGATATAACTCTATAAAATATCTTTGGTTTTCAGAGATTTCTCTTTTCACATATGGCAATGTTTAGATAGATAGAGAATGAAAAACTAGCTGAATCTGATTAGTGTTCTCATGCAAAGGGAAGATGGACGTCTTGTTTAAAAATCACAGTAGTTTGATGACGTAAATACATTCTCTAGTGAAAGGGTGGTCGCTTTAGGGGAGAGAAAAACATAACAAAATCCTTCTGCCATCTTTGGGTTGTACTTGACACAGAGCTCTCATCTGTGGGTTCCACAAAGTGTGACCACCCTGATCGCAGATGAACTAGGAAGAAAACATTTTATTACTCACACAACTATTTTATTTCTATAATCTTACCGTTTCCTAGAAAATGACTAGATATTTCCCTGCCAAAGCTTTCCTGAACTCTTTGCCATAAAGTTCAAAATTTCTTGAGCACAGGTGGTTGCCTGTTGCCAGCGGTACTGCTGCCAGTGGACATGGCTTTGCCCTGTCTTCCCTTGTGAAGGATAAGCATGACCCTTACAACTTCTAATTGCGTATGCTGCCTTCCTAAGCTTTGGCTGAGATACTGAGGGACATGAAACGTCAGGTTTCTCCTGCTAAAGAAATCTGTGTGAGCTGAAGAAACAGAAACACCAGAAAACTCTGACTTGTAGAAATGCCAAGAAAGGGGAAGAAGTTATTGGCTGGAGAGACGTTATATTGTGCTTTGGAATGAACTTAAAAGGCTTACTGTTTGTGTTAGCCGTGTATGACTTTTATCCAAAGTATCTTGCCTTCCCAGTGTTAGTTAAAAGGGGAGGGCCTCTGGTTTTTTTTGGTCATTTATATGTAACTCTCAGCACTGTATGAGACACTAATTGATATATGGTAGATATGAATGTGCTACTGGGTAAGAAAAAAGCTACTGAGCCAATTTTACTCATGTAACCAGCTCCCAAGGATACTCCGTCGTGGTCATCTCCAGTCACTATAATTCTAAAGATAACCACTATCCTAACTTCTAAGAGCATAGATTTGTTTTGCCAGTTTTGTGCTTTTTATGAATGAAATTATACAGGATAAACTCTTCTGTTTTGGCTACTTTTGTTCACCACTGAGATAGTGAGACTCCTCCATATCATTTTTGTGTGGTTGTAGATTGTGCATTCTCATTGTCATAGTGTTGCATTGAGTAAATATGCTGCAAATTACTGTTGTTGGTAGATACTTGGATATTCCAGTTCCAGGCTATCATGAATAGAGCTTCTGTGAACATTCTGCTGCTGCTGCTAAGTCGCTTCAGTCATGTCCAACTCTGTGCGACCCCATAGATGGCAGCCCACCAGGCTCCACCGTCCCTGGGATTCTCCAGGCAAGAACACTGGAGTGGGTTGCCATTTCCTTCTCCAATGCATGAAAGTGAAAAGTGAAAGTGAAGTCGCTCAGTTGTGTCCGACTCTTTGTGACCCCATGGACTATAGCCTACCAGGCTCCTCCATCCATGGGAGTTTCCAGGCAAGAGTTCTAGAGTGGGGTGCCATTGCCTTCTCCAATGACAAACCTAGACAGCATATTAAAAAGCAGAGACATCACTTTGCTGGCAAAGATTAGTATTCCAGTAGTCATGTACAGATGTGAGAGTTGGACCATAAGGAAGGCTGAGCACCAAAGAATTGATGCTTTCAAACTGTGGTGCTGGAGAAGACTCTTGAGAGTCCCTTGAACAGCAAGGAGATCAAACTGGTCAATTGCAAAGCAAATCAACCCTGAATATTCATTGGAAGGACTGATGCTCAAGCTCCAATACTTTCGCCACCTAATGCAAAGCACCAACCCATTGGAAAAGACCCTGATGTTGGGAAATATTGAGCGCGAGAGAAGGGGACAACAGAGGATAAAATGATTGGATGGCATCATCAACTCAATGGACATGAGTTTGAGCAAACTCCGGGAGATAGGGAGGGCCAGGGAAGCCTGGCATGCTGCAGTCTGTGGGGTTGCCAAGAGTTGGACACGACTTAGTGACTGGACAACAATCGTAAGAAACACATCTGTTACAAGTATTTTTAAATACTTCATTCCTTGCGTTACATTTGTGTACAAGTCTTATTAAACACTTCAGAATATATGTGTTACAAAATGGGTACGTTCATTCACTGAAAAAACACTGCTGAACACAGCTTGCAAATGGCTTGTAAGAACTCTCTCACTACAAATCATTACAGACAACAAATAATAAAAGAACAATAGATGAATACAGCACTATGAACAGCCCTACATACATAAATTCAATAGCTTAGATAAAACGGACTGATTTCTTTAAAGTCACAAACTACCAAAATTCACCCAAGGTAAGTAGATAAACCTGAATAGTCTGTATCTATTAAAGAAACTGAATTCACAGGTTAAAACCTTTCAAAAAAGAACTTTCTAGGCCAGAAGTTTCCACTGGAGAACTCTATTAAACATTTAGGATATACCATTTGTTAAACAAATATGTGTGTGGTGTGTGTAAGTTTGTGTTCATACACATAAGTTGGATATATCCCAAAGAATAGAATTTCCAGGTTGTAGGTTATATGTATGTTTTAAGATATTCCCGAATAGATTTTCAAAGTGATCGTACCATTTATATAATCCCCAAAGCAATGTTCCATTTTTCCATATCCTCAGCAATGGAGTATTCCATTTTCAATGACAGAATCTTAATAAAGCATTGCTTAGTTATAGCAATGTTATCTAATACCTTTTATTTATGGAGATGGATCTTCTGATTGAGTGACCTGTTTTTCCAGGAATAACATGGGTAATAGTGAGAACTTCACTCTTTATTTCTCCTCATGATGAATAATACATACCTGTGAAATAAGTGACTATTGTCAGAAATTTGGCCTTTTGTGCAGAAATAGAACTTTCCCCCTCTCTATAGAACTTTCCCATATTTCACTTAAATCTATGGTCTTATTCTTATATTTTATCCATATTTGTCAACCCAATAATCATCATTGTTAGCAAAACCAATATGACCCTTTATTCTATTTGAAATTGTCCAACTTCTATTTTTATTTCTAGTTATATATCCTGTGTTGTGTTTGTCAGCTTTTATCTTCCATAAATTATTTCTTGGAAAAGTTGTTTTTGTTGTTTCCTAAGTCAGTTTAACCTGTTTAAACACGCTAGTACATAGGCAACATAAATCAGATACAGTAAATGTGTCTTGTTTTTTTCACAGATTTCTTTTTTCAGTTCATGCACTTAGAGCAGTTGTTTCTTTTGTTCTCTTTCCTCTTTGTCATTGTTTTTTTAATGTCAAGATTCTGGGGACATATATCACTGCCTCTAATGTTCATCATAAGTTGATTTATGATATCAGCCTTACTTCTGTGATATCAAATAAGCAGGCTGACTCAGGTTCAGTTTCTACCATGTCAAAATGTGATCCCTCATTTCTAGGCAATGATTGGAGAAATATCAGTTCAGTTCAGTCGCTCAGTCATATCCAACTGTTTGCGACCCCGTGGACTGCAGCACGCCAGGATCCCCTGTCCATCACCAACTCCTAGAGCCTACTCAAACTCATGTCATCGAGTCAGTGATGCCATCCAACCATCTCATCTTCCGTCATCCCCTTCTCCTCCCTTCTTCAATCTTTCTCAGTATCAGGGTCTTTTCCAATGAGTCCTCTCTACACATCGGTGGCCAAAGTATTGGAGCTTCCGCTTCAGCATCAGTCCTTCCAATGAATATTCAGGACTGATTTCCTTTAGGATTGACTCGTTTGCTCTCCTTGCAGTCCAAGGGACTCTCTAGAGTCTTCTCCAACACCACAGTTCAAAAGCATCAATTCTTCGGTGCTCAGCTTTCTTTATAGTCCAACTCTCACATCCATACATGATTACTGGAAAAACCATAGCTTTGACTAGACGGACCTTTGTTGGCAAAGTAACGTCTCTACTTTTTAATATGCTGTCTAGGTATGTCATAGTTTTTCTTCCAAGGAGCAAGCATCTTCTAATTTCATGGCTGCAGTCACCATCTGCAGTGATTTTGGAGCCCCAAAAAATAAAGTCTGCCACTGTTTCCATTGTTTCCCCATCTATTTGCCATGAAGTGATGGGACCATACGCCATGATCTTAGTTTTCTGAATGTTGAGTTTTAAGCCAGTGTTTTCACTCTCCTCTTTCACTTTCATCAAGAGGCTCTTTAGTTCTTCTTAGCTTTCTGCCATAAGGGTGCTGTCATCTGCGTATCTGAGGTTATTGATATTTCTCCTAGCAATCTTGCTTCCAGCTTGTGCTTCATCTAGCCCAGCATTTTGCATGCTGTACTCTGCATATAAGTTAAATAAGCAGAGTGACAATGTATGGCCTTGACATACTCCTTTTCCCAATTTGGAACCTATCTGTTGTTCCATGTCCAGTTCTAACTGTTGCTTCCTGACCTGCATACAGATTTCTCAAGAGACAGGTCAGGTGGTGGTCTAATATTCCCATCTCTTTCAGAATTTTCCACAGTTTGTTGTGATCCAAACAGTCAAAGACTTTGGCGTTGTCAATAAAGCAGAAGTAGATGTTTTTCTGAAACTCTCTTGCTTTTTCGATGGTCCCAATTGGATGTTGGCAATTTGATCTCTGGTTCCTCTGCTTTTTCTAAATCCATCTTGAACATCTGGAAGTTCATGGTTCACATACCTTTGAAGCCTGACTTGGAGAATTTTGAGTATTACTTTGGTAGTGTGTGAGATGAGTGCAATTGTGTGGTAGTTTGAACATTCTTTGGCATTGCCTTTCCTTGGGATTGGAATGAAAACTGACCTTTTCCAGTCCTGTGACTGCTGCTGAGTTTTCTGTATTTGCTGATATATTGAGTGCAGCACTTTCACAGCATCATCTTTCAGGATTTGAAATAGCTCAACTGGAATTCCATCACCTCCACTAGCTTTTTTCATAATGATGCTTCCTAAGGCCCACTTGACTTCACATTCCAGGATGTCTGCCTCTAGGTGAGTGATCACACCATGGTGGTTATCTGAATCATGAAGATCTTTTTTGTATAGTTCTTCTGTGTATTCTTGCCACCTCTTCTTAATATCTTCTGCTTCTGTTAGGTCCATACAATTTCTGTCCTTTATTGTGCCCATTTTTGCATGAAATGTTCCCTTGGTATCTCTGATTTTCTTGAAGAGATCTCTAGTCTTTCCCATTCTGTTGTTTTCCTCTATTTCTTTGCATTGATCACTGAAGAAGGCTTTCTTATCTCTTCTTGCTATTCTTTGGAACTCTGCATTCAGGTGCTTATATCTTTCCTTTTCTCCTTTGCTTTTCGCCTCTCTTCAGTGAGAACTTCACTCTTTATTTCTCCTCATGATGAATAATACATACCTGTGAAATAAGTGACTATTGTCAGAAATTTGGCCTTTTGTGCAGAAATAGAACTTTCCCCCTCTCTATAGAACTTTCCCATATTTCACTTAAATCTATGGTCTTATTCTTATATTTTATCCATATTTGTCAACCCAATAATCATCATTGTTAGCAAAACCAATATGACCCTTTATTCTATTTGAAATTGTCCAACTTCTATTTTTATTTCTAGTTATATATCCTGTGTTGTGTTTGTCAGCTTTTATCTTCCATAAATTATTTCTTGGAAAAGTTGTTTTTGTTGTTTCCTAAGTCAGTTTAACCTGTTTAAACACGCTAGTACATAGGCAACATAAATCAGATACAGTAAATGTGTCTTGTTTTTTTCACAGATTTCTTTTTTCAGTTCATGCACTTAGAGCAGTTGTTTCTTTTGTTCTCTTTCCTCTTTGTCATTGTTTTTTTAATGTCAAGATTCTGGGGACATATATCACTGCCTCTAATGTTCATCATAAGTTGATTTATGATATCAGCCTTACTTCTGTGATATCAAATAAGCAGGCTGACTCAGGTTCAGTTTCTACCATGTCAAAATGTGATCCCTCATTTCTAGGCAATGATTGGAGAAATATCAGTTCAGTTCAGTCGCTCAGTCATATCCAACTGTTTGCGACCCCGTGGACTGCAGCACGCCAGGATCCCCTGTCCATCACCAACTCCTAGAGCCTACTCAAACTCATGTCATCGAGTCAGTGATGCCATCCAACCATCTCATCTTCCGTCATCCCCTTCTCCTCCCTTCTTCAATCTTTCTCAGTATCAGGGTCTTTTCCAATGAGTCCTCTCTACACATCGGTGGCCAAAGTATTGGAGCTTCCGCTTCAGCATCAGTCCTTCCAATGAATATTCAGGACTGATTTCCTTTAGGATTGACTCGTTTGCTCTCCTTGCAGTCCAAGGGACTCTCTAGAGTCTTCTCCAACACCACAGTTCAAAAGCATCAATTCTTCGGTGCTCAGCTTTCTTTATAGTCCAACTCTCACATCCATACATGATTACTGGAAAAACCATAGCTTTGACTAGACGGACCTTTGTTGGCAAAGTAACGTCTCTACTTTTTAATATGCTGTCTAGGTATGTCATAGTTTTTCTTCCAAGGAGCAAGCATCTTCTAATTTCATGGCTGCAGTCACCATCTGCAGTGATTTTGGAGCCCCAAAAAATAAAGTCTGCCACTGTTTCCATTGTTTCCCCATCTATTTGCCATGAAGTGATGGGACCATACGCCATGATCTTAGTTTTCTGAATGTTGAGTTTTAAGCCAGTGTTTTCACTCTCCTCTTTCACTTTCATCAAGAGGCTCTTTAGTTCTTCTTAGCTTTCTGCCATAAGGGTGCTGTCATCTGCGTATCTGAGGTTATTGATATTTCTCCTAGCAATCTTGCTTCCAGCTTGTGCTTCATCTAGCCCAGCATTTTGCATGCTGTACTCTGCATATAAGTTAAATAAGCAGAGTGACAATGTATGGCCTTGACATACTCCTTTTCCCAATTTGGAACCTATCTGTTGTTCCATGTCCAGTTCTAACTGTTGCTTCCTGACCTGCATACAGATTTCTCAAGAGACAGGTCAGGTGGTGGTCTAATATTCCCATCTCTTTCAGAATTTTCCACAGTTTGTTGTGATCCAAACAGTCAAAGACTTTGGCGTTGTCAATAAAGCAGAAGTAGATGTTTTTCTGAAACTCTCTTGCTTTTTCGATGGTCCCAATTGGATGTTGGCAATTTGATCTCTGGTTCCTCTGCTTTTTCTAAATCCATCTTGAACATCTGGAAGTTCATGGTTCACATACCTTTGAAGCCTGACTTGGAGAATTTTGAGTATTACTTTGGTAGTGTGTGAGATGAGTGCAATTGTGTGGTAGTTTGAACATTCTTTGGCATTGCCTTTCCTTGGGATTGGAATGAAAACTGACCTTTTCCAGTCCTGTGACTGCTGCTGAGTTTTCTGTATTTGCTGATATATTGAGTGCAGCACTTTCACAGCATCATCTTTCAGGATTTGAAATAGCTCAACTGGAATTCCATCACCTCCACTAGCTTTTTTCATAATGATGCTTCCTAAGGCCCACTTGACTTCACATTCCAGGATGTCTGCCTCTAGGTGAGTGATCACACCATGGTGGTTATCTGAATCATGAAGATCTTTTTTGTATAGTTCTTCTGTGTATTCTTGCCACCTCTTCTTAATATCTTCTGCTTCTGTTAGGTCCATACAATTTCTGTCCTTTATTGTGCCCATTTTTGCATGAAATGTTCCCTTGGTATCTCTGATTTTCTTGAAGAGATCTCTAGTCTTTCCCATTCTGTTGTTTTCCTCTATTTCTTTGCATTGATCACTGAGGAAGGCTTTCTTATCTCTCCTTGCTATTCTTTGGAATAGCATTCAACTCTGCATTCAGTTGGGTATATCTTTCCTTTTCTCCTTTGCCTTCTGCTTCTTTTCTTTTCTCAGCTATTTGTAAGGCCTCTTCAGACAGCCATTTTGCCTTTTCGCATTTCTTTTTCTTGCTGATGGTCTTGATCCCCTCCTTCTGCACAATGTCACAAACCTCTGTCCATAGTTCTTCAGATATTCTATCAGATCTAATCCCTTGAATGTATTTGTCACTTCTACTGTATTATCATAAGGGATTTGATTTAGGTCATACCTGAATGGTCTAGTGATTTTCCCTAGTTTCTTCAATATAAGTCTGAATTTGGCAATAAGGAGTTCATGATCTGAGCCACAGATCAGATCACATGTACATGAAGTATATACATGTATATACATGGAGAGATGTAGCATATGTAATAACTGTAGGTTATATATCTTGAAGCTTTCAAATTCCAGTCCTAATGCTCTCTAATTGGTGGCATATAAGGTAGACTAAAAAGGAAAACTAAGGCAATATAAATGTATTCTAGTGATCTCATGGCATGAAGTAATATATACATTATTATCAGACAGATACTTGAAATCATGAACTGAAAAGTAAGTTTTAGAAATTGGGGAAGAAATTAAGAATTTATAACTTTATCTGCTAAACTTTAGTCTCTACCTAGTGGGCTCTGGATGCTGTTATATTTAAATCTTACTTTTAGATTCTTCATAAATGAGGTTTTCCTTAAAATTAATAGTCCTCAGAACTGATATTTCTCAGTGCCTAAGTAACTCCCTGGGTCTGGTTGGAAATTGTATTAATTTTTTCAGGTCAATATTATTTCCTATATAAGCCAAATAGCAGCTTTGAATGGCTAATTGTTTAATCAATAATAAATTAAAATTTATTATTGTGGTATGGTAAAGTCCACAGGATTAATTTATTCAATATATCAACCTATGAAACTTTTCAGCCAAATTGCTTAAAAAAAGCAGCATAACTAATCTTTGTTTTCAACTCCCTGTTGTCCTGTCTGCTGTCAGGGAGATAAGAAGATACAAAATATCCAAATTCAGAGAGAGAGAGGATTGCTAGGCACAAGGATCATGCTCTAAGTAGATAATCAGCCTAATATTCATTGGATACAGATTGACCTACCTGGCATAATGGAGTTCAGCCTCCACTGGGGGAACTTATTCTGAGGTGGTACCTTATAGAACAATCTGACAGCAAAATAAAACATGGGGAAATAAAGCACACATTCTGTTTTTTCAGGCTTTATTTTTGTGTTGGAAAATGCTTTCCCTTCCTTCTTCTTTTTTAAATCATTTTACTGTATTTGAGTCAGGAGACATGGGTTCGATCCTTGGGTCAGGAAAATCCCCTGCTCGAGAAAATGGCAACCCCCTCTAGTAATTCTTGCTTGGAAAATCCCGTGGACAGAGGAGCCTGGCAGGCTACAGTCCAAAGGGTCACAAAGAGTTGGACCTAACTGAGCAACTAAGGATCGTGTTTAAATGAATATCTAACATAGGCCCAGCACCAGAAACTGTGAGGAAACTCAGGCTTTTGCTGAAAAGAACAAGACAGCTAATCAAAAACTAAATTCTGTGGCTTAGGCCAGTGCCTCTCAAAACTGAATATTTACTCTTAATTCCTGGGGATCTTGTTAACATACAGTTTCTGATTGAGTAGGGCTAAGGTAGGGCTACTGTGTCTGCATCTCTGACAAGCTCCAAGATGGTGTTGATGCTACTAATCCTGTTGGAATAGGAAGGAGTTTTAGGATATAGATGTTTGAGTAAAATGTTTTCAGATAGAGTAAATTTTGCAAATACAAATATCTTGCTCCATGTGAAATCAGAAAAAAAAAGTCAGCCTTTAGTAGAATCCAAAAGTCGTCCTAATTCTTATTAGTGTAGGACAGATTTCATGATATAATAAATGGATCACAGACAAAATATTTAGACATGGGAAATAAATCATGGGGAATTTTGTAAATACTTATCTACAGCATTTGATCTTTTGGTCACACTGCAGGGCATGTGGAATCTTAGTTCCTGACCAGGGATCGAACCCATGCCTACTGCATTGGCAGGTTAGAATCTGACAAACCTAGACAGCATGTTAAAAAGCAGAGACATTACTTTGCCCACAAAGGTCCTTATAGTCAAAGCTGTGCTTTTTCCAGTAGTCGTGTATGGATGTGAGAACTGGGCCATAAAGAAGGCTAAGTGTTGCAGAACTGATGCTTTTGAACTGTTGTATTAGAGAAGACTCTTGAGAGCCCCTTGGACTGCAAGGAGAACCAACCAGTCAATCCTAAAGAAGTCAGTCCTGAATATTTGTTGGAAGGACTGATGTTAAAGGTGAAGCCCCAGTACTTTGGCCACCTAATGTGAAGAACTGACTCACTGGAAAAGACCCTGATGCTGGGAAAGATTGAAGGCAGGAGTAGAAGGGGACAACAGAGGATGAGATGGTTGGATGGCATCACCTACTCAATGGACATGAGTTTGAGCAAACTCCGGGAGGTGATGCAGTCCATGGGATTGCAAAGAGTTGGATACGACTGAGCAGCTGAACAACAGCTTTTAATGGTTTGTTCCTGGTTGAAGAAACAGTCTTAAGATGGCACTATTGAGAGGAGGATGGATCTGAAAAATTAAGAATGTAAGTGATTTTTCTTTTTGAAATGTTCAAAATGAGGTTGCCAAGCCATCTGCTTTTGCATCAAAAAGTTAATGAATTTTCATTTTCCATGACTGATGTAAGTGCCTAAAAGAGTCTCGAAACAGATCTAAAGCAAAAATTAGGTTGACTGCGAAAGCTGGCCCTGTCCACCAGTGTCATTTCCATTCTCGGAGAAGGATTTGTAACACTTCTGAGAAAGCTGTCATCCTATACCACTAGAAATAGCAGAAAGTTTGTGTCACAAATTTAATGATCACTGGCCACTTTTCAAGTATTTTATTTACCCCTTTTACCTTTGGTGGCAGTGAACTAAGAGGAGAGGGGAAAGTGTGAGCCAGTGCCTCTTTTAGTTTTCCTGTTTAACAATGAAAACTAAGGAATAACTGAATGCATAGTATTTTCTATTAGAACATTTGCAAAAAAGTCCTTCCTGTAAACATTTCTTATCTTGTGTATAGACAATACAGTTTTTGTCAAATCCAATTGGACTTTAATTATTATATATTATGTATTTTGCCATGCAAAATATAATTTCTTATTTTCACTATAAAATTTCTTTATTATCATCGTAGTGAAGTCCCAGCACACCAGTGTTTCTTTAGGTTACATTTATACGATGATCAAAATACGAACTATACCACTTTTTGCTTGGATGACTGGCAACCAGCTGAACTAGATTTCCATTCTTATGTTGACTCATTATACATCAGGCAAGTTACTTAACTTCTCTGGGTTTCAAAGTTCTTGTGAAATTGAGTGTGCTGCTGCTGCTGCTGCTGCTGAGTCGCTTCAGTCGTGTCCGACTCTGTGCGACCCCACAGATGGCAGCCACTGGGCTCCGCCATCCCTGGGATTCTCCAGGCAAGAACACTAGAGTGGGTTGCCATTTCCTTCTCCAATGTGTGAAAGTGAAGTCGCTCAGTTGTGTCTGACTCAGCGACCCCATGGACTGCAGCCTACCAGGCTCCTCCGTCCATGGGAGTTTCCAGGCAAGAGTACTGGAGTGGGGTGCCATCGCCTTCTCCGGAAATTGAGTGTATAGACTGTTTAATTACTTTGTCCCTCTAAGCTTATAGAAATAGCATTATGAAGGTGTAAGAAAACTGTTAATGACCAAGCATGCATGCATTACATCAATTCCTAACTCAGGAGAGATCAAACAGCAGTTCAGTGTCCTTCTGAATTTATGTTCAATTCCATCATTCATTGAACAAATGTAAATTGAGAACATATAATCTGCTACATGTATGAGGTCTTGAAATGTGTGCTTTCAACTCAGATATCTGTTGCTTAAATCAGGGATTGGCAGAATTTTAAATGTGACCCTGTTGCTAACATTACTCTTCTGAATAATAATTACTATTAGCAATAATAATTACTATTAACAATGATTACTATTAACAATAACTACTATTCAGAAGAAGAATAATTATTCTTTGGAACAATGCTAAGTATAAACAAGAGGATAGATATGAAGATGAAGACTAATTTTTACCTTATGTTGTGTGTTCTAAGGTGCCTAGAAAGATAATTTTCTTAATGTCTACTGTGAAATCAATTAATGTGAGGTTAATTTGCCCATTTGGTTCAACTGGTTTACGTGCAGCTGTTAGCAGTTTAACCCCTGCCACACTGCCAAAGTAAAAATTTAGATACAATTAAGGTAAACTTGTCCACTCTAAAGTTTAAATTTAATAAATGAGATAAAAAAGGCTTAGTAAAATTTATATGAAAAAACAAGTCCAAATATGGTAACTTACAGTTCAGAGGAGAATGGTATTTATCATTTCTCAAGATCCTCTAGACCACAAAATACCAACATTAAAAATGAATTTATTGACTATGCCAAAGCCTTTGACTGTGTGGATCACAATAAACTAGGGAGGCCTGGCGTGCTGCAATTCATGGGGTCGCAAAGAGTTGGACACGACTGAGCGACTGAACTGAACTGAACTGAAAAATGAATACAAGCACTGGGAGAAATGAGACAGATAAGAGACACCATATGTTGTAGATTCAGGAATTCATCAGAGATAAGGAATGAAGCTAAGCCTTTTCCTGGATGGGTCTGGGATAAAATGAAATGAGAGGTAATGCTAAGTATAAAACTCTATATTTACAAAGTTCTTTCCTACTAAGATTTCAGATAAATTTATGATAAATATCCATTTTAAGTATCTAACTCAAGTTATACAACAAATTGTTATCTAGAAAGAAAGTGTGTAGAACATAATACATTTACAGTGAGTAGTTTAGCTTTATGGTTGAATTAAGATTCCTTTGTTGAAGTTGCAGCTTTCGAAGTCACAGGTGTATGACATTTGTTACATTTCTTAAGTAGATTCTATTTAAGTTGCCTCTGCACCTATGGCATTAACTGCTGTGAGTATTAAGAGTGATAAGGCATGTATAACTCCTAGACCAGTGCTTGGCGTGTAGTAAGCAATCAGTTTGTGGTAGTAGCACACCAGGCTTCCCTGTACTTCACTATCTCCTAGAGTTTGCTCAAACTCGTGTTCATGGAGTCAGTGATGCCATCCAACCATCTTATCCTTTGTCACCCTCTTCTTCTCCTGCCCTCAATCTTTCCCAGCATCAGGGTCTTTTCCAATGAGTTGGCTCTTTGCATCAGGTGACCCAAGTATTGGAGCTTCAGCCTCAGGCACCAGTCCTTCCGCTGTATATTCAGGGTTGACAGAGAAGCCTAGCATGTTGCAGTTCATGGGGTCACAAAGAGGTGGACATGACTTAGTGACTGAACAACAGCAAGTTATTATTTTTCACAAGTATAGGCCACAGATTTCTTCCTGAAGATAGATTTAAATGTGAATAGGAAGTTTGTTTATGAAACAAGGCTAATTCTCTGTTTTATCTATGGTGCCCATTATTTAAAAAAATAGACAAAATAACAATCACCAACCACTGACCCTTTTAGAATGAGGGAAATTTATGCCATGCATATATATACATGCATATATGTATATATGTGTATACTTGGATATATATGTGTGTTTGTGTGTGTGCATACATACATACCACTGCCAGGAAAACTGGATTTCTCATATCTAGTAACTATTCTGAAATGTCTGTCCAGACCTAGCCAGGTGCCATGTATGCCATCAGTATTCAACATATATTTGCAGAATTTAATTTTTTTAACACTTCAGGTCACTACTTTTTTTTTTTTTTTTTTTTTACTTATAAAACAATTACAGTAACCCTTGGCTTTTGAGATTTGGGCTTTTATGAGGAACTCTGGGGTACATGACAGGTAGTGATTTTATCCCTTGTACAACCAAGCTCTTCTGTGGGTTAGTTACTTAACTTCGGAATCAGCCAGTATGCACATTGCAATATGGTTTCTTCATTATCCATTCTCCCTTGCAAATGCAGTAACTATGAAGTGATAAACATGTTACATCTTTAGAAAAATGGCCCCCAGAAGAAAGATGACTGTTGATCTAGACTTGGGCTGTCCAACAAGATAGCCAGGAGCCACAGAGTCCTAGAACTATAGCCAACCCAAGGGAGAGATGCTGTAACTGTAAAATGCACAGAAGATTTCACATACTTAGTATGAACAAAAATGAAAACTATCTTACCAATAATTTTTGTATTCCATGTGTAAACGGTAAAGTTTGCATATATTGGGTTATGTAAAATATATCATTAAAGTTAACTTTGCCTGATTTTTCAAAAATCTTTTTATAATATGGCTTCTAGAAAGTTTAAATTTGTATGTATGACCCTCATTTGTAGTTCATGTTATATTTCTGTTGGACAGCCCTGTTCTAGACAGAAGTAACAAAAAAGAAAACTGTTAAGAAAATGATAATTCTTAAGAAAAAATGATTTTAAAAATATGAAATTTAAAGTGATTAATGAGATCACATTCTATGAACCAGTTCATTATAGTCCACCATATTTTTATTTTCAGAAATAAATAAATATATATATAGGGGGATTTTTCATTGAGCCCTCCAGTCTATGCAAAATTGCTTATCAAGTAGGAATTAAAACTTTAGCAAACCAGTGCTGTTAATGGAAATGAGATTGCAGGAAAAGTAAAAAGTCTGAAAACATTTCTATAAAGTAACAAGTAGTAAAAGTACCAATGAAAGTATTTATTTATTTAATTAAATTTTCTAAGGGAAGATTATACTCTAGAGTGATATTAGTAAATTTGGGGGTTGTGAAGATGCATTTGAATGTCAAGAGTATAATGCAGTTTCCTCAGTATTTTTAAATTTTATGATCTCTCATTAACCTCAAGACATCAAGGCCGAGAGTAGTTCAGTAACTCTTTCAAGGTTGCACAGCAGTTGTGAGCTGTAAAAGGAACTCAGATCTGTGTGACTCTCAAGCTCATTTGATGAAGTGTATCCATGAGATCTTGGTTTCTGAAGCTACTCTGAAAAATAAGGTTTCTTTGCTCAAGAAGTTTTAAGATAAGCTTCCTATTTGGTTTCCTTCTCAAACGTTATCCATTTGTTAGCATACTAAAGGTACTGGGAAGTACTGAGGAACCAGTTATCTTTGTTATATTTTTTCTCAAACTTATTTTACCATGGGACACCTGTTTCCCTTCATATGTACCTATATAGCATACATCACCTATGGTTTCTAGAACTAACCTAGAGAACACTATTTGGAAATGCTAAGATATATTCAGCTTCCTCCTATCATGTGTCATTATTGATTACTAGGGAAAATTACTTTGAGAAAATAGAAAATATTTGGGAAAATATGTACTTCAGTGTTCCAATATCTCAATTCTAACTTGATCAGAGAATCAAACCAAAGAGTAAAAATATATACTTAGACATATTTTTTGGTTATTCCTATATCTATAGTGTGTGATCTAGAGAGATTCAAAGAAAGCTCTATTCAAACTGATCACCTGTCTAGAATTGTTTGCAGTGGACACACTGTAGGACTTACATGTAATAAACCCACCTTCTGAGTAAGGACTTTGTGGGATTTAGAAAAGCACTGGCAAGGTAACAAATAGGTCATCATTATCACAAATGTAAATGATTGCCCAGTTGGTGCTGGTTACATGGTGAACAACAATTTTTAGTGTATCTCTTATTTTATACCATTTTCAAAAACTTTTCTGAATTTTTTCCTATAAATTGTGCTTAAAGCGCCATCAGGGATCATGAAAACAGACTGTTATTAACAGTTGCTATGGCAGTGATACATGTGTAAGAGTTTAAATTAAAAATAAAGCTGTGTTGCTATTTAACTACTCTGTATTCTGAAATTATTAATCAGCATTTTTCAGCAGCACGTCTGCCTTCAACCTGTCCCCTGATGCCTTGAATGCTGCGAGCCTGCACTGGGGTTTCCAAGTATTGTCCTAATCGCACTACTTTTATGTCTACCATACTCTGGTTATCTTGGATTCAAAATATGACCCTCTACCTTCTTCACAGAAAGAAACAATTTAGGCACATGAGCTCCATGGTAACAAGTTTCAAGAGCTCATGGCGTGTGTTCTCTCAGCCCTGCTTCACCAGACACACTTTTGAGATAACCAGCTCCTTTAGATTTGACACTTCAATGAATCCTAAAATAAACTGAACAAGGATATGAGACTGTTGGACCCTTGATTTCTTTGTGCAGAGTTTCGTTTACTGAGAAGACTGGTTTCACCAAGTCACATGCTAAATAATATAACAGAAGATCTTTGCACTGATGAAAGTGATTACTGACCAGGATTGTGCACCCAGATGCTAGCTTTAGGTTCTGTTTTGACTGTGCCTCATTTCTTGGACTCCTCTAAAGTAGGGATGTTTTTCTCTTTCCTGCTTATCACAAGGGTGCTATGAAGTTCAAATGAGATCATGCTTGCAAAATAACATAGGGATGTGAAGTATCGTCCTGATATGCTCACGGACATCATAGATGAATGGAGCCTTCAAAAATCCTTGAGCAGTTGTCTGAGATATTCACATGAAATCATATACAAACCAGTGGTTCCTGTGATTTTTTAGCACATGAACCTTCCCAAGTCTCTTCCGACAACATCCCTCCTAACTACCAAAGAAAAGCCGTTTGTTTACCTGTGTGTGTTTGGTAACATGAACAAAGATGGGAATGAAGGTGGTTGAGAAGAGGGTTCACAAGATGGAAAAGGATGCTTATGCCATTCCCGGCTTTGAGTTAATGTCCCTGTGACCTCTTAAAGCTTCTCCCTGTACCTTCAAAATTGCTCAAGAATACTTTGGAGGCAGGAAAATTGATGTTATGACATCATTCTAAATGTTTTAGTAGGTAGAACTTTGTGCAAGTCCTGTTGAATTCAGCTGCTTATCCAAGAGAGGCGAAGTCCTTGTCTCTGAAGAAGGACCAGTCAGTCTTTTGCCTCCTAGCTGATCTACCACTTACTAATTGCATTCCCTCTCTCTGCCCCAGCGTCCTCATCTGCAAATGAAGATAATAATAGTTTCAACTCAAAAGGTTTCTATGTGAATCAGTAAGATAACTTTATAAAGTGCTTAGTAGAGTACCTGGCACTTGTTAAGTATCAATAAACGTTACTGCTGTTACTACTACTACAGCTGCTGCTTTCACAACCATCATCCTTAAAGAGGGTATTTATGAATGCCTTTTACGTATACCCATGCCCTTATATTACCAACTGTGCCCTTAAGAGAATACAAGAGGGATAATAATGGGAAACTACCGTTTGCCTACCAGTGGGCTGCTGGTTACTAAATTCTGTTCTAGCAAAACTGCAACTTGTTTTAGGTGGTTCTTTGTTTTAAAAAATGAATATAAAATGGAAAGATGCTAGGACCCCTTTCTTTGGCAAGCAAACACTTTGGTATTCAGGGTTAAGAGAAGTTCATACAGATGTTAGCTTTTCAAGATAATGTTTAGGAAACAGAACAATTAGCTAAAGCCAAACTCAAATACTGATTCCTATGTATGTGATTGTACTTGAAGAGAGTAATTTAGATTCTGATGGTCTTAAATCTTTTATGGTTTCTTTCTGTTCAAAAAATAGTGATAAACTGTAACCTCTGGAGTCGTTCTCAATATACATCTATGAACAAATTAAATTTATGTTTTCCTCTTCTCAGAACACTAAGATTAATTGCTTTTGATGATTAAACGTGCATTTTAATGGCCTTTTAAGCTTTAAATTTTTCTGAATGTTTTCCTTAATGACATTACTATTTGAATACATGATTTTAACAAATTTCTTATAGAATGTATTAAATATAGTCAGTATCAGGAAAATATTATGAGTACAAAACTTAACATAGATTATATGCCCCATTCAAATATATAAAGATTAGCTGTATTTTAATAATGGAGACTATGAGGCTCTTAGAATCTGTAAACCTCAAGAAATCAAGAAGTCACTGATCTGCTGGGCCACAGATAGGGGTAATGTTGTCCAGCCCAAGTCTGTGTGTCCAGTGCACAGTGAGACCTAATCCACGTGTTGGAGTTTGGAGCAGAGAAAGTTTATTGGAGGATCAAGCAGAATAGGTGGTTTGTGTTCAAAAAACCCCAACTCACCAATGGCGTTCAAGGAAGGGTTTTTAAAAGCAACATGTGAGGTGATGGCTGTAAGGGTGCATGATATTCTTCTGATTGTTGGTGGTGAGGTACAGGATGGTGTTTCGGGAATCTCCATCATCAACCTTCAGGCTCCACTGGGTCTGGGGTCTAGCTGTTGTGCTCAGCAGGCAGTCACCGTCCTCCACACGAGTGGAGGTCTTGGACCTGCGAACAGTCCAAAGCTGTGCACCAGATGGTTACATGTATCCCTTTAGTTGGAACTAGCACTCTGTTTTGTCACTGAACTATTGTTCCTTGACTGCTTTTCCTTTGTTTCTGCATTCCCTCACTCCCCTAATTAGTAACGCTTTGAATCTGCTTTGTGGAAGGAGAAGGCCTAGGAAACTGAAGCCTTATATCTACAGACAAGAAGCAGGGGACCCAGAGGAGTTTTTGTACCCAGGAGGACCCTGTAGAGTCATGCGTGGTTTCAGTAGCATACTCTAAAAATACTGGCGGTAACTATCAACTGATAATCCTTTATTTTAACAAAACGGGAAGCATTTCAGTTTACCAGCATTCTTCTGGGTGATATCTCAGTATAGCACATTCAAGACTACAACTTGTATATAAGCTGCTGAATTTTTAAAAATAAGGTTCTTTATGTTTTATAGCTATGTATTTGAAATATCCAACTTGCTCTTCCCTTTTTCTGTTTTCAATTTTTAATATAGCTGCCTAGGGGCTTCCCAGGTAGCTCCAGTGGTTAAGAACCCATCTGCCAATGCGGGAGATGTGGGTTCGATCCCTGGCTGGTATCCTTGCCTGGAGAATCCCATGGACAGAGGAGCCTGGTGGGCTACAGTCCCACCAGGGACTGGTGTTGCAGAGTCAGACACAACTGAAGTAACTTAGCATATAGACCAAATATAATAAAAACACACCAATCTGTGAAATAAAATTTCAAAGAATCCCATAAATAAGAGCTTTTGATCAGATTACTATTTCAAGGAATAATGAGGATTAATTTGAGATTGTTTGTAAAATGGGTTTCCCTGGTGGCTCAGTGGTAAAGAACCCGCCTGCAAATACAGGAGATGCGCATTTGATGCCTGAGTCTGGAAGATCCCCTGGAAAAGGAAATGGCAACCCACTCCAGTATTCTTGCCTGGGAAATCCCATGGACAGAGGAGCCTGGCAGTCTACAGTCCACGGGGTCACAAAGAGGCAGACAGAACTCAGTGACTGAGCATGCAGGCATGTTTGTAAAACATCCCTGTGAAAACAAATATTAGACCTAAGTACTTTGGCTGTAAAACATGAAAAGCTAAGAGCAGACAATTAAAGAGGCGCACAGGCTTGATTTACCAAGGAACTGGGCAGGATCAGGGTTGGCAGACCACTTATCTTTGGAGAGCTTCTCCATCATTCTCTCTTTTTTATGTCCCCCATTCTCCTCAAAGTCAAACCCTTTCTCATTCTATATTCTCCTTGATAGAGTCTGCTCACAGTAAATTGTTGAAAAGGGAAAAGACTTAAAAGTGTAACTAAATAATCAGACATGGATTCATGGTTTTCCCCTCGGGAACTTCTGCATTCTCACATGAACAGAGCATTGAGTAAACAGACTGAATCCCTAACAGGGCGACATCCTGTGTCAGGCACACAGAGCTTCTCAGTAGGCAGTGGGCTTGTCAAGCATGCTGGGAAATCATCTGCTTAGAAGGCTCATATGCTGAAGATGGAGAAGAGGAAGAAGAAGAAAAGGCCAAAAAATAGCAAAGGGATGAGATTACAGGCCTCGCCTTGTGCTGACCATTTTCAGTGGTCACTTGGTTGATGCTCACCACCTCCAAGAGGTGGCATTACCATGATACACACACACCTTGTTTTGTCAGTAGCTGTGGAAACAGAAGTCCTGTGGGCTGTGGCTTGCTGAGGGTCATCTGTCTAGTAAAGTGAAGTTGGAACCCTAGGCTGCCTAGCTCAGCAGCTATACACTCTTTAAACTATACCTACTTCTTACAACCACAAAACATACATTTCAAAAAATATGATGATAGTCATAAATAGAAATAGAGGCATTGTCCAAAAATAGCTCTATTGAGCTTATTATGATGGACAGGAGAATGGAAATACAAGCAAATTCTCTTCTACAAGGGTTTCCTCTGAGGGTCACTTTCTCTGTCTGTTTGGCCCTGTGAAATTAGACCTTTCCTGATGGATTGGAGCTGAGTGTGTCCTTTTTGTCAAGGGCGGCTTGAAGTTTGTGGAATAGTTTACCTGAAGCTTGCAAGTGCCAACTCCAGGCACCAAGATGCTACTTTCAGAGACTAAATTAGCTTTCTTCAGAGTCACAGCAAAAAGCAATACAACTAAATCGATTACTTGGCAGTGCCTTCTAAGTTTTTTTTTTTTTTTTGCTTCTTGAGTCAATTTGTTCTCCCAGTGGTGTCACTGTTACAGAAGTTAGTCTATTTCTGTATTCTCATTTTATGAATAGGAACCATCTGAATACAGCCATAGACATCTAGCTGAGACCATTTTTCTCAAAACTACAAAGGCAGGGAAAATTCCCAACTGTACTTCTTCCATGGAGAAGGCAATGGCACCCCACTCCAGTACTCGTGCCTGGAAAATCCCATGGATGGAGGAGCCTGGTGGGCTGCAGTCCATGGGGTCGCTGAGTCAGACACAACTGAACGACTTCACTTTCACTTTTCACTTTCATGCATTGGAAAAGGAAATGGCAACCCACTCCAGTGTTCTTGCCTGGAGAATCCCAGGGATGGTGGAGCCCAATGGGCTGCCATCTGTGGGGTCGCACAGAGTCGGACACGACTGAAGCGACTTAGCAGCAGCAGCAGCAGTACTTCTTGCAAATGTCAAGAAATGGCTCAAGAACTTATTTCTGTAATCTGTTGAACTATTTATATTGTTTATATGAATACTGCCATTGGTTGTAAGCATGCTTATATCTAGTCATTGATAAGGGCTTGGGAAGTTGTGATAAAATCAAGGCAGTCTGCTGCCATCTAGCTTTTTCTGTTTCCATCTTCAGGAGTTTCCTCCATAGTATTACAGAAAGATACTTTTTTAAAGAAGCAATTCCTCTTTCATCCTTGGGAGGGAGACATTGTATTGGTACTGCAATATCTCTTTTTTAAAGTTATACTTATTTTACTTGTGTCTTTTTAAAATTTAAGATGAATAGTCTAAATCCACTATAATAGCTAAGCATCAATGCCCCATCCAATGGGGGCAAAATATTTTTTTTTCAGTAGTAAAGATTAATAAATCAACATGACCCTTGGGGAGACCGTGAAACAGATGCAGTTCTCTTTTGTCATCTTTTGTTTTTCCAGAGTCTAGGTGCTTCCCAATCTTTGCAGCTGTCTCCTCTGCAAAGTGTGTATTTTGCTGTTTGCAGATTCCAACTGTTGGTATTCTTCAGGGTCTGGTTCCCGTGCTCTGAGCCAGGGAGGCAATATGAGCTCTGCCACTTGATACGTTTATTGGGCTCTTGTACTATCCTGTACTAGACTCCACTGGACTCTAAGGAAACAGAGGTGAATAAACCAAACATGGCTCCTGTCCTCCAGCATCTGATAAGCCTTAAAGGCATCACCCCCAAATTAAATCCGTGATTAGAGGAAGTGCACCAAAGGAGAAGTAAAGATTCCAAACCATATTATAAAGGGGAGAACCAATGAATTTGGGGGTGGGAAATCAAAGCTTCTGGGAGGAAATATGCAAGCTGAGGAATGAAGTGTGAACAGGAATTAGCCAAGCGAAAAATAGTAATAGAATATTTATGTGGGTAAAAATATGTACTAAGAACAAAAAGAGGTGGGAAGGCCAGATGAGCAAGTCATTTTTCCTAATGAGTGACTAATTGGTTTATCTCTTCAAGGATAATGTGCCTACAGTGTAATTAATTACTCAGCTATAAGAACAAATGGATCCCCAGGAATGGGGGTGTGAGGAGAAGGCGTGGTTAGCATTATGTGGCCATGTTAATATAGTTCTGCTTTGCCTGTTCAGTTCAGTTCAGTCGCTCAGTTGTGTCCGACTCTTTGCAACCCCCTGAATCACAGCATGCCAGGCCTCCCTGTCCATCACCAACTCCCAGAGTTCACCCAAACTCATGTCCATCGAGTTGGTGATGCCATTCAGCCATCTCATCCTCTATCGTCCCCTTCTCCTCCTGCCCCCAGTCCCTCCCAGCGTCAGAGTCTTTTCCAATGAGTCAACTCTTCGTCTTCGCATGAGGTGGCCAAAGTACTGGAGTTTCAGCTTTAGCATCATTCCTTCCAAAGAACACCCAGGACTGATCTCCTTTAGAATGGACTGGTTGGATCTCCTTGCAGTCCAAGGGACTCTCAAGAGTCTTCTCCAACACCACAGTTCAAAAGCATCAGTTCTTCAGCACTCAGCTTTCTTCACAGTCCAACTCTCACATCCATACATGACCACAGGAAAAACCATAGCCTTGACTAGATGGACCTTAGTTGGCAAAGTAATGTCTCTGCTTTTGAAAATGCTATCTAGGTTGGTCATAACTTTCCTTCCAAGGAATAAACCTCAGTAAAACAATAGTGGTACCAAAGTGTGGTTGCTTTAGTTTTCTCAATGTCCTTCAAACTAACGTAAAATCTAAATCCTAAGTTTTAATTTAGGATTAATTTAATTTTTAAATCCTAAATCCTATCATAAACACTAAATCCATAGTGTAACCACTGTGCTTACCTAGCATACACAGTGTCAAGAGACATTCTCCAAATCAACTCCTCCAACTTGTTTCTCCTAATTTCTTCTCACTGAGCTGCTTTTGTCAAATTGCCAGCCCTACAAAGGCTATCAGATTTAGGTAGAAAGGACACTGTTAAATCTGGGGCTGCTCCGAGATGTAAAGATTCTATGTGTTTTGTGTGTAAGCTAAATGAGATACATCTTTTGTATCTAAAAGAGAACCCCATAGCTTAGCATTCAACAAACAAGTAAGGCTACCTGTTGTTCAGATAAATAGATAAATTATTATATTTAAAGACTTTGCAGCTTTGGATCAACATAAAACCTTCACATGACATCTATTATATGCTGAATCTCAAAAGAAATGATACAAATGACCTCATTTATAAAACAGAAGCAGATTCACAGACAGAACAAATTTATGGTGGCCAGGGTAATGGGGGAAAGAGATAGGGTTTGGGATGGATATATACACACTACTATATTTTAAGTGGATAGCCAACAAGGACCTCCTGGATAGTACAGGGAACTCTGCTTAATGTTATATGGTAGCCTGGATGGGAGGGGAATTTGAGGAGATTGGATACATATATATGTATGACCGAGTCCCTTTGCTGTCCACGTGAGACTATCACAACATTGTTAATCAGCTTTACTCCAATGCAAAATAAAAAGTAAAAAAAAAAAGCCTTTTTCTTTGAAAATATATTATTTTCATTGTAATATATTATATACTATTTTGTATGTACTTAATGAGATTACTGTCCTGGGATTTTAGGATGTGTAGAAAATACAATTAAGGCATTAAAATTAAATATAAATTATCCCCACCAGAAATACTCCTACCTGGTTATTTACTAAAGCATCTTGAATCCAGCAGATCAAGGAAAAACTCCCCAAAGAGACTGTAATTAGAACTATTTAGGACTTGGCAGAACTGGAACCAAAATTTCTCCATAAAAATGAATAATGCCTTGGGCTACGAAAATTATAAAATCTGAAGCTCTAATAGCAGCATTACAACAACTGAGTTTAATTGTCTGATAGTGAGCTGGAGAGTGGCACACTCAGCTTCCTGAATTTATGTTAGAAATATATGGGATTCTTGCCAACTGGGGATTGTTGGTAAGCGGTACTCTGTCCAAGGAATGTAAAACATTTTTAAAAAACTAAAAATAAAACAGTTGAACGACAAACATTCTGTGCCATTCTATGCCATCTTCACGATTGGAGAAGGAGATCACAGTAATGTTTATATGAAGACTACCAATGGATTCCTCATGAGGTCCACCCTTTCCATCTAACTTTTAATATTTCCCTTCCTTGAAAAAATTGTTAATAATAATCCCCAGGGGAAAAGAAAGAAGATAACAGATTCTCTTAGTCTTGAAAAAAATTGTTAATAATAATCCCTGGGGGAAAAGAAAGAGGATAACAGAGATTCTCTTAGTGATGAGTGATTTATGTTGAAATAGCCAACTCACTCTCCCTCACTTCCTTTTTGGAGCATTAAAGGGTAGCAGGGAGAGAGAGTCCCTGGTGGCTCAGTGGTAAAGAATCCGCCTGCAGTGCTGGAGACACAGGTTCGATCCCCGGTTCAGGAAGATCTCCTAGAGAGGGAAATGGCCACCCACTCCAGTATTCTTACTTGGGAAATCCCATGGACAGAGAAGCCTGGCAAGCTATAATACATAGGGTTGCAAGAGTCAGACAAGACTTAGCGACTAAACAACAGCAGCCTTTACTTTTTTTAATTTACGTACTTATTAAATTGAGGTATAGTCGATTTACAGTGTTGTCTTTGTTTCAGGTGTACGTGTGTGTGTGTGTGTGTGTGTGTGTGTGTGTGTGTGTGTGTGTATGTATATATGATGGTGGTAGTCGCTCAGTTTTGTTCGACTCTGTGATCCCATGGACTGTAGTCCACCAGGCTCCTCTGTCCATGGAATTTTTTAGGCAAGAATACTATAGTGGGTTGCAATTCTCTTCTCCAGGGAATCTTCCCATATAGGAACTGAACCCAAGTCTCCGGCATTACAGGCAGATTCTTTATTATAGTCTGAGCCACCAGGGAAGCCCATATATATATATTATATATGTTTATGTGTGTGTATATATGTATATTCTTTTTCTGATTCTTTCTTTTACAGGTAATTGCAAAATACTTGTGCTATATAATAGGTCCTTGTGGTTCCTTGCTTTCTTTTGACCTAGGGAACTGGATTAGTGGGTTTGTAACTGGATTTTGATTAGAGAGCATTCTCTGGCCACAGAAAAGGTTTTCTTTGTGGAAAACTCAAACTGTCAGCTTTAGTGTGTTAGTTTTAAATGCTTTCAGCTATGAGTAACAAGAAACCTGGACCAACAATGGCTTGAACCAATAGGGACTACTTAAAAAAAAATTTTTTTTTAATTTTGTATTAACAATGTTGTGATAGGTTCAGGTGAGTAGGGAAGGGACTCAGTCATACTTACCCATGTATCCATTCTCCCCCAAACTCCCCTCCCGTCTAGGCTGCCATGTAACACTGAGCAGAGTTCCGTGTGATAGATCGTGGGTCCTTCCCCCTATAACCATAAACTTGTTATCAAAGTCTGTCAGTCTGTTATTGTTTTGTAAGTTCATCTGTATAATTTCTTTTAGATTCCACATATAAGGGATGTCATACAATATTTCTCATTCTCTATCTGACTTACCTCACTTGTATGACACTCTCTAGGTCCATACACATTGCTACAAATAGCATTATTTCATTATTTTTAATGGCTGAGTAATATTCCATTGTATATCTGTGCCACATCGTCTTTATCCATTCCTCTGTTGATGGACATTTAGGTTGCTTCCATGTCTTGACTATTGTAAGCAGTGTAGCAATGAACATTGGGGTGCATGTATCTTTTTCTCCAGACATATGCCCAGGAGTGGGATTGCAGGGTCTTATGTTAGCTCTATTTTAAGTTTTTTAAGGAACCTCCATAATGTTCTCTATAGTGACTGTACCAGTTTACATTCCCACCAACAGTGTAGGGAGGGTTCAAATAGTGGGTTACTTTTAAATAAGTGGCCACTGGAAGCATTTCAGTTGTTGTATGATGTTATCACCATTTTCAGAAGGCCAGCATCTAGGAAATTTTCTTGGCCTTTCCCTCATGCTGGCAAGATGGCTTTTCTTGTCCTTTCCCTCATGATGACAAGATGGTACTTCAGCTTTAGACATCATATCTGTGTTACATGCAGTGAGGGGTTGGGAGGGGGAGTTTCAGCCCTAGTCACATCTACCCAATCACCAGAAGCGCAAAACATTCCCCAAAGCCTTCAAAAGACTTCAGCTTGTAGCCCATTAGCCAGAACTATGCCATATGGCCATCTCTAGTGGGAAGGAGATTAGAAAATTAATATTTACTTTCTAGTTCCTATAATACACACAGAAAGGGTGAAGGGAGTTAGAAAACACTATGAACCAGACTATCAGAATTTTGGCCACATTTGGCCTATATTGTCGGGATCAAACCCAGTTCTCCTACATTATAGACAGATGCTTTACCGTCTGAGCCACCAGGGAAGTCCTTAATGGATTGCTTTCAGAGACTTAAAGTAACTTATTAAGGTGGACAAGAGAATAGGGAAGAACTAAGATCTTTGTGCCAAATGCAGAGTAAACCTTGGAAAGGGTAATTAGAAGGGGAAATAAACTAGAATTGACCTAAAAATGTCTTAAAGTCAGATATTACAAATTTTTTGGCAAACCTTTCAAACTGTGTTATCATAATGTGGATAATAAGAACACTTCTGCTAGTTTTCACAAATGTCACCAAAAAATTTGGTTAAAAAAAAGGCATGTGTGTGTATATATGTGTGTGTGTGCCTAACATTAGCAATCTATACTTGTTTAAAGTAGAAAGAAAATGTATACTATTTGGGGGATAAAAATAATCAACCAAAATAATCATTAGTGACTCTTAGTCATCTAGCCATGATTTACGCCTTGTCTATAAGACGAAGAAAAGAATAAATAATAATCGATAATTGTTTGATATATTTTAATCATATTGACCTCTGAAACAGTTGATGTCAAATAGACTGGGTTTGATCAACTCAGTAAGTGGTTTACTCAGTACCCATAATGCTGTGAGTCCTCTGTTAAAGGGGTGAATTTAGGATTTAGGGAGTGAGGAAATCTGCAGAGAAAGATAAAATAAGAGAGGGCCAGGTAAGTTGGCTATGGCTCGGGAACCAGGAACCACAGTTGTTTGGAAGGATGTGTAAGAGGTTGATGAAAGTAATGCCGAAATAAACTAACTTTTGCTTAGTTTTGAAAAATGATGTAATTCTTAGAAAAATATACGAGAGGACAACAGAAGTTGGTGATAGAGGTCTGTGTTTGAGTAATTTATAGTGACTTTGTTTTATTCGAATCATAGGAAAGGAAACTTGGACGTGAACATCTGGGTTATAGAGGGCCTTGAATGAGAGAATGAGGAAGTTAACATGAGACAGTGGGCCTTTAGATTCTGAAGAGAGAGCCTTGGTTTAAGGAAGTATCTGCAATTATAAAACACAGTTTTTCAAAAGACTATCAAAATAATCCTGGGGGAAAATGTTATGACATTCAGAGATAAGAGCATGTGTCATAGGAAAAACGTGAGGGTTATAGATTTTGTCTTCCCCAAATTTGTATGTTGAGTGCTTACTTCAGCACTTCAATGTATATTGGAGATAGGGCATTTAAACAGGTGACTAAGAAGGCTGAGCACCTAAGAATTGATGCTTTAGAACTGTGGTGTTGGAGAAGATCTTGAGAGTCTCTTGGATTGCAAGGAGATCAAACCAATCAATTCTAAGGGAAATCAACCCTGAATATTCATTGGAAGGACTGATGCTGAAGCTCCAATACTTTGGCCACCTGATGCGAAGAACTGACTCATTGGAAAAGACCTTAATGCTGGGAAAGATTGAAGGCAGAACAAGGGGATGGCAGAGGATGAGATGGTTGGATAGCATCACTGATTCGATGGACATGAGTTTGAGCAAGCTCTGGGAGATGGTGAAGGACAGGGAAACCTGGCATGCTGCAGTCGATGGGGTCATGAAGAATCGGACACGACTAAGCAACTGAACAACAAAAGGTCGAGTCAGGTCATATGAATGGACCGTATGCCAATTTGACTGATGCCCAGTAAAAGGAGAAGATTAGAACACAGGCACAGAAAGGCCATGTGAAGACAGAGAAGATGGCCATCTACAAGTCAAGGAGAGAAGTCAGCAGAAGAAAACAATCCTGCCCACACCTTGATCTGAATTTCCAGCTTCCAGAACTATGAGAAAGTAAACTTCTGTTATTTAAGCCCCCTAGTCTGTGGTATTTGTTATGTCAGTCCTAGCGAACTAATACAATGAGCAAATATTATTTTTGTTAAGAAAAGAATAATCAGATAATAAACTAAGTTCATGGATGTGGAAATAGAATGAAGGTCATTTCTGGAAGTGTATCGGTGTTGTTTTCAGTCACTAAGTCGTGTTTGACTCTTTGTGACCCAGTGGATTGCAGCACACCGGGCTTCCCTGTCCTTCACTACCTCCAGGAGTTTGCTCAAACTCATGTCCATTGAGTCGGTGATGCCAAACAACTATCTCATCCTCCGTTATCCCCTTCTCATCCTGCCATCAATCTTTCCCAGCATCAGGGTCTTTTCCAGTGAGTTGGCTCTTCGCATCAGGTAGCCAAAGAATTGGAGCTTCAGCTTCAGCGTTAGTCCTTCTAATGATGGTTGATTTCCTTTAGGATTGACTGGTTTTATTTCCTTGCAGTCCAAAGGACTCTTTAAGAGTCTTCCCCAACAACACAATTTGAAAGCGTCAATTCTTCTGCGTTCAGCCTTCTTTATGGTCCAACTCTCACATCCATTCATGACCGTAACAACTTGAAATTTGCAATGAATGCAGTGGGGTGTGGAAATGAAAAGTCAGTCTCGACTCAACTAAAGACTGGGAAAGTCTAGAAGGATGGTGTGTTGATAGAACAAAAGGATGGATGTGGTTTCAACCATGTTCTCATTGAGAAGGGTTGGGTCCTCAGAGTAGAAGCATCCATCAAGAAGTCAGAAGTGTGTGTCAGACATGAAGACACTGATGAGATGGCCAAGGAAGCCAATGTTGAGTATAAACAGAAGTACCACAGCCTGAACAACCAATGAATGAATTGTACGTCTCTTTTTAATTCACTGAAACAGCATGATCAAATTGGTCAATGTAGTTTGTATATGTACTCTGAGTAACAGGCAGATTTCTTTTAACTTAAAGCCAAATAAGCATACTAAGAGACTTTATCTTCATGAGGTCAATGGTGACAATTTCCTTTGAAAAGAAAAAAATAATGGTTTTTGTGTCTTGACCTTTTTACACAAAGGTAAGACCAAAAAGGCAAATACCTCATTAAAAGGTAGAATGATTTGAATCCATACAAGCATAAATATCTGAGCTTAGAGTCTTTCCCAAGAGAAGATTTTTATTGGCATTAGTTGGGAGTGGAAGAGTCTCAAGACATGCTTCTCACCGTCTTCCCCCCAACAGGAAAGCATGTTGTGAGAGGAAGTGATATGAGTGCCACAAAGAACAGGTCACCTGGGGCCAGTTCAGGGACAGCATTCAAAGCATCTCCCAATGGTGAAAGGATCGTATTTTCCCTAGGGAAAATAAGGGAAGGTTGGCTTCCATTACACATTTCACTTCTGTGCCAGATTTTGCTTAAATGCTACCCTCTGGGAAAATCAAGAAATTTAAAATCAGCTTTCCAAATCAAGAGAGTACTCCGTGCTTTTAGTTTTCATTTCTGAAGTGCCCCGTTGATCCTCAAGAGTAATGCTTGGCTGATGTGCTTGCATGAATTGTTTACATTGTTCATTAATTAATGTGACAAACATATGAAACATAGGATCCCCAGTTTTCATCCTGAAGGGCTTATACACAATAGCAACAACCTTTAGCAAAGTACTATGTTATTTATTCATAGAATGGCTTTGACTCATTTAACAACACTCTGTAGTTAATTTGTAGATTACTTTTTGATTTTTCACAATTATACTTGGGTGTTATGTTCCTAGAAAGGAGAACATTTTTGTTGTTGTTTAGTATTGATCAGTTTCTCTTAATGTGTTCAAGACTATTATGTCTAGAGATAAATGTAAGTAGTTGTTTGGTTAAAATGACTCAAACCTTCCAGATATTTGTTTCTTTCATAAATATTTTGAGTACCCACAATGTTTGGGGCAATGCTGTACGTGCTGGGGAGATGATGCTGCATGAGAACCGGTCATTGTTTATTTTTTATTATTTTGAATTCTTGTACAACTCATAAAGTTCAAATTGTTGGAGGAAGGATGAAAATCAAAGAACGAAAGATAATGAGAGAATTTTTTAAACCAGCTTGTTTTGTCCTGTATTGAATACAGATATGCTCAATTTTATACTTTCAGTATACCTAAAGTCTTATCATGGTTGTTAATCCAACTCATGACCTTTAGATATTACACTAATCTTAGTAATAAAAGATTAACCTCTGTCTGGTATATTCCATTGTCATAATGTATTTGAGGATTTCAGTGAGTATTTTGAGGAAAGAGAGCAACTCTTTTGAGGAGGGTTTCTTTCTGAAGTAAGCATAATGATTAAATTTAATTGAAATCTTACAAGATGGTGTGTGTCAGTGCCTTTCTCTAGAGGTTTTCCTAGCAAATGCCTCCTTAAAAACATTTCCATGGAACTCTCATCTCTGCCACATTTGCCATATCTTGGGGCTCTAAATCAACAATAATGATTTTGTAGATGATCAAACTGGATAAGAAACAGCTCAAGACTTTCCTGTCCAGTAGGTGTAGTCTCATGGAAAATCACTTCTGAATCCAGCAAACAGAATGAGGCAACTAGTCGTAGCCCACTGGGAAATCCTAGAGGAAGTCCCTGACTTGCCAGTCTCCTTTTCTCCCTCGCACTTTTGGACTTGGCGAAGCAATCAAAATGGCTTTCCTCTCAAGGAAGACACAGTCAGTGATTCAGTTACTGACAGGTGTTTGTAGAAGACATGTCCCGGCCACAGTCCAGGGCCTGTGAGGTCTGCTGGGCTGATAAATTGCCCCTCTGGATCCTTCTAGGCTTGCAGTTGTCTCAAATGAAAAGCTCAGGCTTAAGAGCTGCCAGAAAGTATTTGGCAAAGAGCCCACCTGTTTTTCTCGGGTACAAGTATTCAATTGAATTGATTCCTCAAAGAGATAAGTGAGGGTGAAAGTAAGTTCATTGTTGACCTTTCATAGTTCTGAACTTCTGCTGAGGTAATGAATGTGAAAATGATTTTTAAAATCACATCGCAAATACAAGACACTTCTAGCTATTATTTCATTACCTGAAAAAAAAAAAAAGTAAAAATAAAGATGGCCACAAATTTTGCCAAGGTCCCAAATGAGTGTACTCTGGTTCACTGTAATTTCAGTCTTCTATAAAATGTGGGCTCATCTAGGCTGTCATTTATGAATCATGTAGTGAGTTGCTTTTCTTTGTTCTCCCATAATGCACTTATGGAACTTGTGACACATGCATGTGAGAAATCTATGCAACTTTTCAAACAATGTAAAACAAATACTATCCAAGAGTTAGCCTAGCATTTAAAGAAAGCATCATAGAATATATGCCTGAACAACAGCTGTACTAATGTAATACTTATATGTGCCAGCCTCATTCTAATATTTTCTGTATATTAAGGACTTCATTCCTCACAATCAACCTATGAGGTATGTATTATTATTATCCCCATTTTACGGATGTGAAAAGTAAAAAATACAGGGATGAAGTGATCTGTTTCAAATCACACAGGTAGTAAAAAATAGAGTCAGAACTCAGATCCTACTCATATGTCTCTAGAGTCTATACAGTTAACCATTACAGTATATTATATTGGGAGCTTCCCTGGTGGCTCAGATGGTAAAATCGTCTGTTTGCAATGCTGGAGACCCGGGTTCAATCCCTGGGTTGGGAAGAACCCCCTGGAGAAGGAAACGGCAACCCACTCCAGTACTCTTGCCTAGAAGATTCTATGGTGGAGGAACCTCATAGGCCACAGTCCATGGGGTCGCAAAGATTCTACTGAGTATGTCCGACTGAGCATATTATTTTAAATCTTAGTGTTAAATGAATGTTGTGCTGTTTCTAATAAGAGACATAACAGTTTGATATATATATTTCTTGTCTTTTCTTTTGGATCTAGGATCACATGTAATATGACCAGATTTTAACTCATAGGAGACTTCTGTGATCATAAAGTATGAGACAGTCTACATTTATAGAACATTTATGCATTGTTAAATGTTTTACCTTACCATCATCTCATTTGATCCCCTTACTAATCCTTGTGTACATAGGGATTTATCCTTATTTTTTAGATGAAGAAACAGATCAGAAAGATTCAACAGTTAGTTCAATTTCACATCAGTAGGATACAGCATGGAGAAGGCAATGGCAACCCACTCCAGTACTCTTGCTTGGAAAATCCCAGGGATGGAGGAGCCTGGTGGGCTGCCGTCTATGGGGTCGCACAGAGTCGGACACAACTGAAGTAACGCAGCAGCAGCAGCAGCAGGATACAGCAGTTCTCAGAAATCAAATATACTAGCTGTTGATCTCTAGCACTTTTCCCAGTATATCAGACTGCTCATTCATTTGGGGGGGGTGTTGGGGGGGGTGGGGGGTGGGTGCGGGAACTGAAAAGATGTTTAAGAATCCCAGTAAAATTGAAAAAGCTTTTTAGAAACATTTAGAGTAATCTGAGAATAGTCCTCACTAAAGCAGAAGGTGAAAATGCATTCTGTGAACAGTGAACTTGGTTAAGGAAGTGCACACAGCTAGGTTCCGGCTTAGTAATTTTCAGTGTCACATTTCTCAGCCTGCAATATGTGAACATTTTGATGGGATGAGTCTCAAGTGCTCTTTTGCTTTATGCCACTGCTTTTTTAAGGCAGCTTATTTGTACTTGTTCATCATCCTCCTTTTTCACTCAATCCCAGAAGCTGTGTTGCTAATTATTGACCCAGGCAAGCTTCAAAGAGGACAAAAGCAGCTAAAATTGGAGTGCTCTTGATATAGAATCACAATGCAATTTCCATTTAAAGCAAGGCATTTTTAGCTGTAGGGTTCAGAGACCATTCAGTTATACAGGCACTTGAGTTTCTGCTAAAGAATCACAATTCAGTTCTTTTAAAAAACAAACTTTTTTTGGTATTTCATTCACAGCCAGGTTCTTGTGTGTGTGTGTGTGTGTGTGTGTGTGTGTGTGTTTATGAGAGAGAGGGAGAGAAACAAAGGCAGAATCAGAGATAAAGACAGGGAGAAAATTTTTTTTTCTCCTTCTCAATCAACATGTAAGCAGGGAAGAATAATATTCATTAATTCCATAACTATTTCTTGAAGACTTGCCAAGATTAAAGGGTAGTACTAAATAAAGAGGGAAATGTTTAGATGTCCAATTATCTTATCACAGGACCTGACACATGATAGATGCTCCAGAAATATTTGTTAAAGAGAAATAAGCTATACCATGAACTTAGAATCTAGTCAAGAAATCACAAAATCATTAAATATTTGAGAATTGGAAGGACATTTAGGAATCATCTTATGCAGCTCTTTTATTTGAGAGGTGAAGCAATCAAGACTCAGGTTCTAAGAATTTTCCAAGAACAAATCTATTTAGAAGGAGCATCCTTTTCCATCATAATATCATAACATGTTTCAGAGATTATACATATGTCAGTTTCTACAATGCAGGGCATCATGTGAGAAGATCTGCTAATTATTCTAAAGCAGTGCTACCTAATGGAAATATCATGCATACCATATATGTAATTTAAAAATTTTAATAGCCACATTAAAAAATTTTAAACTAAATTATGAGTATATTTTAATTCAATATATCTAAAATATTTTAAGCTCAATATGTAATCAATATAAACATTGTTAATGAATTATATTATTTTTTCATACTAAATCTTCCAACTCCAGAGTGTCTATTATACTTTTAACACATTTCAATTTGGACTGGCCATATTTTAAGTACTTAATAGTAGCTTAATAGTAGCTTTGGGCTACTCTATTAGATAGTATAGCTCTAGAATCATCAAGGAAAATAGGTATGTATTTTTAAAGCTGTAGTCCTTTTATTATTGCTTATTTTTACAGTTTGATTTTGATGTAAAACCACAAAAATAAAATATAACTCAAACTGACTCAATGGGATATAGACAAAGTAGAAAAAATTTATAACCATTAGAGAATTGAATCAACAGGTACAATTTTAATGCCTCCCAAAATAAGGAAATAAATAAGCCATCAAAAATATTGACTCAGATAAGTTGATATTTCTACCAAAATTTCTAAGAAGATGTAAATTCTGCATTCTATAACTTGTCTCATTTTGCAGGTAGCTGTTCACAAATATTTGCAGTGCTCATAGAAACTAAAATTAATGAGGTTTTTAGAAATGTGTTCAGACAGTAATCGCCTTCCAATAATATGGAGCAATATACAAGTTTATTTCCTTATAAAAATGGAGAGTTGGGTATATTTTGATAAATGGCAAGGAGCTGCTATTTAATAACCAGCTGCCTCTGTCCTCCCTTCCACCTACTTTATATTAAATGCATAAAAATGAAGGTAGGAAAAAGCTTCCTATCATAGGACTCTAAGCTCACTAATTATTTTTAGAGGTTTATAGACCAAAAAATAGAGACTTTTTCTTTCTTGCTATTCTCCACATTCCTGTTTATAACAAGAAATTCTGCAGAAGCAGAGAGATCCCTAGCATTGTTCAGTGTTCAGATCCACAGAAAGTTGATGTGACTGTGGGTTTGAATATCACCTTGACCTTTTCTTGGATCTTTGTTCAGAACCTAATATGTTGGTGGGATTTTCCTCTTTTAAGTTCTTCAGCTCTTGAAGTAAAACCAGGGCTGGCATGAGAAAGAAAGGGGGAAAGGCAAAGGGCTGAACAGAAAAGAAATTGAATTAGGTCACAATTCTGGAGGCTTCTGAATTTCGTGCAACACAATCCTTGTGATCACTTCAGCTTTTTAAAGGACTATTACAGGTTCATTTTATTCACTGGCTCAGAAACTAAATCAGTAGACTTCCACAGCCTTTTCCTCTAAAGCTTATTCTGATTCTCTATATAGTATCACATTAATGATAGCTTTTTCTTATCAATTTTCTTATAGCAATTACAGCCTTCTAGGATTTATTTTTAATTTCTTAGTCCTTTTACTGATCCTCCTTACAGGCATGAACTCTTAGTAGTATCAGTACAGGGAGGAAAATAGACAAGTGTATAAGTTAGAATGCTTGTAGCTGGAAGAGAAAACTTGAACTCAACTGGCTTCCAGTCCCCGTTGGGGAGGCAAGTAGCAGCTCAAACCACTCAGTGACTCTGACGTCATCAAAGGCCCGAGAATCTTTTCCATCTTTATTTTTTGCCTTCCTCAAGTGTTGGTGGTTTTTCTGACTTCTTCCTCCTTGATCTTATAACGTCTGTCACAAGTCTAGCTATCAAAGGCAGATATCCCTGACTAGTTTAAAAAAAAAAAAAAAAGCTTTCTTTTATATCTTTTTTTAAGAGAGAGAAAAGTTCTTCCCAAACAGACTCTCCAAACTTCTCTTCAATGTCTCATTGGTCAAAATTTCATTCCATGCCAGTGTCCTAATCACTACTGCCAAAATATACCTTTATAATTAGCTGAAACAATCAGGTTTCCTTCATGGGAGCTGAGGCTGAGGCCCAGCTTCTCATAGGAACATGGCTACAAACATGGAGATATTTGAATTACACTAAGGGTCTAGATGGACTTCCCGTGTAGCTCAGACAGTAAAGAATCTACCTGCTAGGTGCAAGGCTTGGGTTCGATCCCTGGGTTGGGAAGATCCCCTGGAGGAGGGCATGGCAACCCACTCCAGTATTCTTGACTGGAGAATCCCCATGGACAGAGGAGCCTAGAGGGCTTACAGTCCATGGGGTCGCAAAGAGTCGGACATGACTGAGTGACTAAGCACAGTGAAACATACAAGAGTCTAGCTGGAAGATGGGATGGCTCTTGGCTCTTGATTAGAGTCAGCTGCAAATTAATCAGAAATTGCAGTATACAATAATAAGTGCTGTCAGGAGGCATACAAGTCCAAGATGCTGTAGAAACACTTTCCAGGCCTCTCAGGGCGAGAGGGAAAGGCAAGAGTCAGAGCAGTCTTCTAAAGAAAGTGTTATCTGACATAAGATATAATGGATAAGAGGAGATAACTAAGGGGAGGGTCATGGGAGGAGAATGAGGGTATCACATGGACAGAACACCATGTTCAAATGACTGGGAATAAGAGAGAACAAAATGGGTTTGGGGAGATGCACAAAATCATTCTCTTTTTTAAGACAGAGAACACAAGGTGGGCATTAATCTGAAATAGGCTAGAGAAATCTACTGAGCTAAATAATAAAAGCTCTAAGAAGTCAAATAGAAATTTACACTTCATCCTGTTGCAGTCAGGAGCCAATGAAACATTTAAGATCAGATGACATATATGAACTTAAAAAAAATTCTCTATGGTTGTTGGGGGAAATCGGTTTGTAAATGGTTAAGACGTGATAGGTGGAACAGGTGAGAATCAGTTGCAGTCATCCCATGGGGAAATGTGATGGGGCTGCAGAGAGGTGGATAGATTTGATTGATATCCAAAAATCCTACCTTTTGATGAAACAGGACTTAGTTCATAGGAGGTGAAGGGTGTAGAGATCAATAATCACTCAGATTTCTGGCTTGGGCAACTAGGACAATGGAGAGACATTTATTGAGTTAGAGTCTATAAAAAGGAGAAGCAGATTTGGAGGGGAAGTGGGTTGATTTAAATTGGACCTGATTAGTTTGAGGGGCCTATATTCCTTTTGAAATTCAAGATAAATATCCCTGTTCTTAAAATTCCGTTAGATGCTAAAGGATATATTAACCACTAAGTGATGCGAGAGAATACTAGAGGCACTGAAATTTGTTGCAGAAGGTCACATGCACAGGAGAGGGTTACTGTTTACAGAAGGAAGTGCTTCCTCCTGAGGAAAAAAAAAAGAGTGGGGGCATCTGAAATTCCTTAAAAAAGATGAAAAATGTAGTTTAATCTTGCCTGTAAAAATTAGACGAATGGGAATTGTAAAGGACTGGGAGGCACTGTATGCTACCTAAGGCAGATTTGAGGAATGGTATTGACTGGGTTTCTAGGGCAAGTTGAATGGTTATAATAAAATATAAAGTTTTTGGACTGATTGAATTGGTCAGAACTCTTGGAATCCCAAGAGAAAATAATTATTCATATTAACTAACTTGATCTTTCAGTATAAGGTGTGTTAGTTAGCTGTTGATACAGTAATGCTGCATAGCAACCAACCACAAAATACCAGTAGTGTAACAATAGGTATTTGTGTCTTGCTCATAGGTCTGCTAGTGGGTTGGGGTGGTGCTGTTTCAGGTGGCAGATCGCCTTCTTGTTTGTTCTCATGATTTTTCTTCTTCTTGGACCAGTCAGTTTTTTGAACCTGTTCTTGTCATGGCATAGTAAGCAACTCCCAGTATGGCAAGAGGAATCACTTGTAACTTGTAAGGCCTCAGCTTGGAAGAGGCGAGTATCATCTGAGCCCACATTCTATTGGTCAACTATATAATATGGCCAAGCTCCATATCATTTAGAGGGTAGAAGGGTGAGGAAGGTTGTAAATATTTCATGAATAACCACCTAATTCATGATACACGGGTAAATAGAACCCTGAGATATTATGGAATTGAGTTAGGGTTTATGAAGGACTCTAACTTGATCAGCCACAGAACTGCTGGAACTGTTTCTCAACCTGGTGTATCCCACTGAAATACCCAATGGGCTTCTTAAACAAACTCAGGAGAACAATCCATGCTCCTTTTTTGCCCTATGCTGCTTCTTTCCAAAGAAATCTCATGAGTTCATAAACTTCTCATTAAACTTATTATTGGTCAGAATCAGGAACAGCCGTGTGATAACCATCCTTGGTCACAATGCGTTCTTTTTGGTCTCATTCAACAGTATCAGGCCCTTTTTCTAGGACTGGTTAAAGGTTGATATTACCTCCCTCACCAGTATTAATGAAGTGATAAGAACTAAAGCAATAAAAAATGATTGTATTATTTTCCTTAACATGTAGTTTTTGGACTTCTTCCAAAAGTCCAGCACATTTATAAAAGGCAAGCTATGGCATTATACTGGTTATTATACCAATATAATGTCTTAATTATCTCTGAGAAAAAAATACATGGCCCATGGGAGTGATGTAATTTTCCCATCACTGCAGAGCTACGTTGTCTACCCAAGGCTTGCAGACATCCTTAAACTATGTTATCTCCAAATCTCTACTTAACTGCTGCATAAGCAAGAGATTTGAACCACTTTTTGAGTTCCTAAATTGATGATAACTGTAGTTGCATTAATTGATCTATAAATTCTCAAGCCCAAATAGTCTCATGGTCCTCCAGTAGAACCTGTAGTGCCGTGTGTGTGTTGTTTTCAGAAAACGTGTGGTATTGTCATATAATGTGTCAAGGGAGCTCACTTCCTGCTTCTCTATACTTCCCAAATTCCGCTCAGCCCTTTGCTCATTTCATTCTGTGGCTTCTGTGTTGCTAGTAATGACCAGTGACTCAAGAAGGCTGCAAACAGTGAACAGAGATTTCCTTTCCGGGCACAGTTCTGCCTTGGGGTTCCTTTTCCCACCACCAAGATGGAAATGTGTTGCTCCTCTTCTCTCCGTCCCGTAGACATTTCAGAGCAAAGCTCTGACTTCTCTTTCATTATTACTTTTCCACTGCAGACGACTACCTTTAGTGTTGAAGGAGGCCTTTGAGAGAGAGGGAAAAAGAGCAGGGGGAACATAAGAAGGAAGAAAGGCCTAGTCTAGGGCCTTGGCAGGTGCACTGTGAGAACCCATGAGGGTGCCAAGTTAGAGGAATAATAGTCGAAGCAGAGCCAGAGAGGGGGTTAAAAGCTCAGTAGACATAATAAACTGAGACTGAACAGGTGCAGATGAAGCCAGGTCAAATTTAATATGAATATTGTAAGACCCTGTGTTCTATAGCTGGGTCAAGTACTCTCCTGCTGGGGTGAGTCTTTAGAACAATAGACTTTGGAAATTGAATAACTTTATTTATGTGCTATAAATACATATATCAATAGTGTACTACTTGGGGCTTCCCAGGTGGTACTAGCGGTAAAAGACCCTGCCTGCCAGTGCTGGAGACATAGAGATGTGGATTTGATCCCTGAGCAGGGAAGATCCCCTGGAGGAGGGCATTGCTACCCACTCCAGTGTTCTTGCCTGGAGAATCCCATAGACAGAGGAGACTGGTGGGTCACAGTCCGTAGCATCACTAAGACTCAGACACGACTAAAGCGACTTAGCACCACACAGCAGTACGCTACTTAATTGGTTTGTCTTAATGAAAAAACAACAAAAGCCTTCAACAAATCATTGTTGTTTGGTTGATGGGTTGAACGAATGGACAAAGAGTAAGGGAGAGAGGGAGGAAAGAATGCGTGGAAGGAAGGAGAGAAAGGAGGAAAAAAGAGACAAAGAGGAGTGTGAGGAAATAAAGGAGGGAGATTAAAAAAAAGGGAAATATGTCTTCTAATTTCAATATTGTTAAAAGTCAAATTTATTATTGATAAATTATGTACCCTCTTGACCAAATCTTACACTACTTTTTATTCCAATCTTCACAAGTTTGTCATGTCCTAGTGTGCTACGTTCATAGAATGATATTTAGATTTTAAAGAGATGACTAACATAATTAGCAGCTCAGAGGTTTTTTGCTGGAGACAAAATATGGATAAGAAATTATATCAAATAAGTATAATTAAAAGTCAGTACTTCTAAATTAAAATTCAGTATGTTATGATGGTTTTCAGAATGAAGTTTTCCACTAGGCTTCTCCATCCGTGGGATTCTCCAGGCAAGAATACTGGAGTGGATTGCCATTTTCCTCTCCAGGGGATCTTCCCGACCCAGGGATGGAACCCGGGTCTCCCGCATTGGAGGCAGACGCTTTAACCTCTGAGCCACCAGGGAAGCCCATGTTATGATGGTTAAAAATATTTTACTCTATTTTTTTTCCTGTTTAAGGGTTTCTTAAAAATAATAGCTTATACTTACTGAGTGCCCATAAAATATGGAAACATAGATGTTTTATATTTTAATAGGCCAAATATATCTTTTGATATGATTTATTGTCACCCATATTTCCAGATATTGTTCTAAATTCCAAATATTGTTCTAAGTGCTTTACATGTATTGTTTCATTTAGGCTGTTGGTTAGTATTAATATTTCTCTCACTTTATCACCACCTCACCCCTAACGAGTGAGTTTACCTACACACACGCATGTGCACACACACACACCCACACACACGCAAACACTTCCCGTTTCTGCAGTTGGAATTCTTTCTGTCATGGTATTCTAGAAGAGGAGAGCACAAGATTGGCCACAGAAGCTCAGGAAGGTGTGGCTGGGGAATTGACCAGGACTAGCCTAGCATTTATGGGTGTGGGCCAGGTGGCCCCGCCACTGACCCTTGGCAGTGGTTTTGCTTCATTGCTTTGGAAGTGGTGTGGAGAGTTTTGTTTTACTTTTTGATGTTTCTCTTGGTTCTTGCAGAACTGACTCAAGGTTTAGAAGGTATCCTCCCACCTGCATTTGGAAAACTTCATTTTGAAAACATTTCATGATACGGAAAGTTTAAAGTCATTGAAAAACTTTTACAATAACATATGTTGAAGCACTTTCACAGCAGAATACTTTATTGCCTTTCCCAGCAGAATTTTAGCTGTATATAATGCATGATATATATATAGTCAATGAATTTAAGAGGCAAAACTACATCAGGTATTATGACTATGCTGCTGCTGCTGCTACTAAGTCGCTTCAGCCGTGTCCGACTCTGTGCGACCCCAGAGACGGCAGCCCACCAGGCTCCCCCGTCCCTGGGATTCTCCAGGCAAGAACACTGGAGTGGGTTGCCATTTCCTTCTCCATGGAGTGGATTGCCATTTTCCTCTCCAGGGGATCTTCCCGACCCAGGGATGGAACCCGGGTCTCCCGCATTGGAGGCAGACGCTTTAACCTCTGAGCCACCAGGGAAGCCCATGTTATGATGGTTAAAAATATTTTACTCTATTTTTTTTCCTGTTTAAGGGTTTCTTAAAAATAATAGCTTATACTTACTGAGTGCCCATAAAATATGGAAACATAGATGTTTTATATTTTAATAGGCCAAATATATCTTTTGATATGATTTATTGTCACCCATATTTCCAAATATTGTTCTAAATTCCAAATATTGTTCTAAGTGCTTTACATGTATTGTTTCATTTAGGCTGTTGGTTAGTATTAATATTTCTCTCACTTTATCACCACCTCACCCCTAACGAGTGAGTTTACCTACACACACGCATGTGCACACACACACACCCACACACACGCAAACACTTCCCGTTTCTGCAGTTGGAATTCTTTCTGTCATGGTATTCTAGAAGAGGAGAGCACAAGATTGGCCACAGAAGCTCAGGAAGGTGTGGCTGGGGAATTGACCAGGACTAGCCTAGCATTTATGGGTGTGGGCCAGGTGGCCCCGCCACTGACCCTTGGCAGTGGTTTTGCTTCATTGCTTTGGAAGTGGTGTGGAGAGTTTTGTTTTACTTTTTGATGTTTCTCTTGGTTCTTGCAGAACTGACTCAGGTTTAGAAGGTATCCTCCCACCTGCATTTGGAAAACTTCATTTTGAAAACATTTCATGATACGGAAAGTTTAAAGTCATTGAAAAACTTTTACAATAACATATGTTGAAGCACTTTCACAGCAGAATACTTTATTGCCTTTCCCAGCAGAATTTTAGCTGTATATAATGCATGATATATATATAGTCAATGAATTTAAGAGGCAAAACTACATCAGGTATTATGACTATGCTGCTGCTGCTGCTGCTAAGTCGCTTCAGCCGTGTCCGACTCTGTGCGACCCCAGAGACGGCAGCCCACCAGGCTCCCCCGTCCCTGGGATTCTCCAGGCAAGAACACTGGAGTGGGTTGCCATTTCCTTCTCCAGTGCATGAAAGTGAAAAGGAAAAGTGAAGTCGCTCAGTCATCTGACTCCTAGCAACCCCATGGACTGCAGCCCACCTCACAAATATTGGTTTTATGCAGACTTTGTTGATATTTTACCCATGCATGTGAAAGAAAAAAAATACAGAATCGTGGCTGGAGTTTATATAGGACCAGTCTAAAGCCAGGCATAGTCATGTAATTTCCATGATTTTCTCCCCATCAGTGGAAAATTAACTGTCAGCTGAACCGGTGTCTACACACTGTGAGCAAATTTCTGTTTCCTTTGCACAACTGAGTGTTTCAAACTTTTTTCAATCTGTAAAATTACCATTAAAGGTCAGAGATTAGTTTTTCATGCATGATGAATTCCATTTGCTTTAAAAGTATTATACCAGGAAAGTAGACTTTTTTCTCCTGACTTTAGAACCAAATTAGAATTCAAATATTCAGTTTTGAGTCAACCCCAAACCATTTCCTTTCATTTAGTTTCCCTTGGCAAAAATGGTATTTTTTTAAATGGGAAAGATTTATGAAAAAATATGTATGTATATTTATTCTCCTTTATTTGAAATTAGCATGCATTCTGAAGACACTGAGTGCCAATTCCATGGCCAAGTTTAACTTGTCTTTCATTAGACTCTAACCACTTTGAAAGCAGGGACTTTGTTTTTTAAATAAATATCCTTCATAATTGATAACCTGGTTTTTTTTTTTTTTCTCCTTGTCTTAACTAATGGCTGAACTTAATGAACATAAAGGCTGTGTTCTTTCTTCTTAAGGGAAAAATTTTCCAACTCCTTGATTGGAGGTAAAATATCTTAAAGATTAATCTGCATGTAGATTGAGTTAAAACTACTATAATATCAGCAGCCATCTTGTGCAGAAAGAGGTTGGGCTTCCATAATTTATCTTTAATGCATTGCTGTTAATTACAAAAACAGTACATCCAGAAGTTGTGGAATGAGCAGTAAAAAACCAAAATCTCACCTGATATTCTACCATAATAACACAATTATAATTTAACACTTTTTCATACTACTTTACATATTTTCTCTTTCCATAAATTATAGTCGATCTGTAAATGTGCTTTTATGCTCTGCTTCACTGACTAAAGGAGAATGTTTTCCCCTCTTCCAGAACCTTTTTGCTTTTTAATGATTTCTTTGGTGTGTTTGAAACAATTTCAACTTAACTTATTGCATATACAGATCTTTCTTGACTTAGGATGGGGTTATGGCCAAATAAACTCATCGTAAGTTGAAAACACCGGAAATCAAAAACGCATTGAGTAAACTAACCTATGAAACATCAGAGCTTAGCCCAGCCTATGTTACATAAAGAAAGCTGAGTCCTGAAGAATTCATGCTTTTGAACTGTGGTGTTCGAGACAACTCTTGAGAGTCCCTTGGACTGCAAGAAGATACAACCAGTCCATCCTAAAGGAAGTCAGTCCTGACTGTTAGTTGGAAGGACTGATGCTCAACCTGAAACTCAAATCCTTTGGTCACTTGATGTGAAGAACTAACTCATTGGAAAAGACCCTGATGCTGGGAAAGACTGAAGGCAGGAGGAGAAAGGGAAAACAGAGGATGAGATGGTTGGATGGCATCATCAACTTGATGGACGTGGGTTTGAGCAAGCTCCAGGATTTGGACAGGGAGGCCTGGCGTGCTGCAGTCCATGAGTTTGCAAAGAATTGGGCACGACTGAGCGACTGAACTGAACTGAACTGATGTTACATGTGGTTAGAATATTTACATTAGCCTTCCTAGTGGCTCAGATGGTAAAGAATCTACCCACAGTGCAGGAGACCTGAGTTCAATCCCTGGGTCGAGAAGATCCCCTGGAGAAGGGAATGGCTACCCATCCCAGTATTCATGCCTGGAGAATTCCATGGACAGAGGAGCCTGGTAGGCTGCAGTCTATGGGGTTGCATAGAGTCAGACTTGATGGAGCAACTAACACGTTGACAGTTTGGCAAAATCATCTAACACAAAGCCTATTTTATATTAAAGTGTTGAATGTCTCATGTAATTTACTGAATACTGTATTAGATTGAAAACCAGAATGGTGGTGTGGGTAGAGAATGGTTCTAAGTGTATTGGTTGTTTTTGCTCATGATCGGATGGCTGACTGGGAGCCATGGCCCACCATCATGAGAGAGTGTCATACCACACGTTGCTAGCCCAGGAAAAAGATCAAAATTCAAAATTTCAGGTACAGTTGTTACTGAATGTTTATTTCTTTAGCACCACTGTAAAGTTGAAAAATCATAAGTCATATCTTATAAGACCTTGTAGCTTGGGAACCTTATATCTTATAAGCAGCTGCCCCTCAGGAAAAGCACAGATTTTTCTTTCAAATATTAAGGAAAATGCAGAGAATTTTATGATTTTAATTGATCACTGCTTGTCAAAGTGTCAAAAATTGATCACTGCTTTTAATCTCACTTTCTTACCCATGAAGAAGTATGTGTCTCTAGCTGTGTGGCCTAACTCTCTAAGCAAAATTATTCAACAGTACTGTAGCTCAATTTCCACATCTGTAAATGAGGATAACATACAGAGTAGGACTAAATGCTATATTTGTTATTGTTAGTCTGAAACTTCCTCTAATCTGACAGGAAAGATCAAAACCATTCACTAGGTTTGTAATAAACTATGTGGCAGTTATTTAAATGCTTTCAGGATATCCCACACCAGAAGAACTGGGAGTTAGATGTTGATTAGGTATTCTTTCTCAAAATACCTGCCATTAATTAACTGAGAAATGCATTCCACTCTCTGTCATTTGTCAAAGCTCTATGACTCCTAGCTTATTATACAAAAAAAAAAAAAAAGGAGAACTGTCTGTCAAGGAGGAAGTAAGATCAGTGGCAGCCAAAATTCCACATGTGCTTTCATCTTGCTGCCTTCCAAGAGGTTGAGATCAGACACCGCACCCGGGCATCTGCTTCCGTTTGAGGACTAACTGGGTCCTGAGACCACCGTCATCACAGAGGACCTGGAAATATCAGAAGGTAGAAGAAATAGCTTCTGGTGAGCCTGTCTGCTCTCAGCTCTGAGAATATCCAGCTGCATAACCTCAAGGGAGCAACATGGAAAAAATATTAAGGAAATTCTTTGGACGTGAGAGCTTTGCGTTTCCGATGAGCAACGCATCTTCCGCCTTCTCTCGCCCGCATCCCCATTGTCCTCACATCATGTCTTCCTGCTCATTCAATGCCTAGGCCCAGTGAGCCAGAGCCTCAAGATGTTTATGAATATTAACAAAAAGAGAGAGAGATTAATGAGGTCAGACTGAAATTGACTGTGTCTGCAGAGTCACGTTATGCTGCAGAGACTGAAAGTGGGATGGACTTAAAATATGTCTCCTTAATGAAAGGGCTGTTGGGAAAGCCTGCTGATCCCCTGCCTAGGTGCTGCTATCTAAGTGTGGCAATGTGTTAATTGATTTCCGTGAAGAGCTGTTAAAAAAAAAAAGCATTCACTGGCTTCCCTCCCACTGACTGATCGAGGCAGATGACACATGCTCGCTGGCCCTGTTTGCCTCCTCTCATCAGTGATGTGAAGGCAGCTGCTTCTAGAGGTCCAGATGGGGTCTTCCCAGAACCTTCCTTGGATTGGGTTCCCCATCATGCCAACTGCTCCCCACCAAGCCAGTGGGTGCTCTCAAAGTCTATGGAAGCACCAAGAAATGTTTTCGTTGGCTGAGATGCGCACTCTCCTGCTAGAGGCAGCTGGTATGTGAAGAGGGAATGTCACCAACTGCTTGGTCTCAAATTATCAGCCTGCTCTGACAGCTGAGTGAACGATGGCACATGCCTGTCGTCTAGCACCAAGGCCATGACCAGTGTTTCTTGAGTGACCACAGTTTCAATCCCTAAAGTAGACTCGGAAATATTCCACTGAGACCTGAAGGCAGCACTTGAGCCTGGCGTCCGATTTTGGAGTTAAGTGTCTAAAAATGGACTTTCTTGTTCCTTTATCTCTGCTTTTGAACTGTGGTGTTGGAGAAGACTCTTGAGAGTCCCTTGGACTGCAAGGAGATCCAACCAGTCTATTCTGAAGGAGATCAACCCTGGGATTTCTTTGGAAGGAATGATGCTAAAGCTGAAACTCCAGTACTTTGGCCACCTCATGAGAAGAGTTGACTCATTGGAAAAGACTCTGATGCTGGGAGGGATTGGGGGCAGGAGGAGAAGGGGATGACAGAGGGTGAGATGGTTGGATGGCATCACCAACTCAATGGACATGGGTTTGGGTGGACTCCGGGAGTTGGTGATGGACAAGGAGGCCTGGTGTGCTGCGATTCATGGCGTTGCAAAGAGTTGGACACGACCGAACAACTGAACTGAACTGAACTGATGAACAGAGGGGCCTGGTGGGCTACAGTCCGAGGGGTCTCAAGTGTTGGACACGGCTTAGCAACTAAACCACCACCACCATGCGTAAAGCAGCAGATGTTTTCATAGAGGAGAGAAAGGCGGGTATTTATTCTGGCATCTGTTTACCTTAGACCAGCCACCATGACAAGTTCACAGCCATTATCAGTTAAGTTTGGTGAAGATCACTTCCTCCATCCACAGCTGAACTGACACTCACCACATTCTAGAATTCCATTATGCACAGGTGTCCTGTGGATAAGTTCGTTGATATTGTTGCTTAGTTGCGAGGTTGTGTTGGACTCTTTGCGACTGCGTGGGCCCTGCCAGGCTCCTCTGTCCATAGGCTTTCCCAGGCCAGAATACTGGAGTGCGTTGCCATTTCCTTCTCCAGAGGATCTACCTGACCTGGGATAACGCCCATGTCTCCTGCTTTGGCACGTGCATTCTTTACCACTGAATCACCAGGGAAGCCCAGATAAGTAGGGCTTAAAAGTAGGACATAGGTGGTTTTTAAAAGTTAACTAGAGATAACCTTTCCTCTTCCACATAAGTCAGGATTATTTCCACACTTCTTCTGCATGTAGACACATATACATTCTGAAATGAGCGCCACAGTCAAATTAATGAACACTTCCATCACCTCATAGTTACCTCTGTTTTTTTGATGTGTATAGTAAGATCATTTAAAATCTATTTTCTTAGCGAATGTTTGTATACAATACAGCACTTTCAATGCTCACCGTGCTATACATTAGATCTCCAGAACTCATTTATCCTATAACTGAAAGTGTGTACTCTTCGATCAAAATCTACCCATGTCCCCCACTCCCCAGCGCCTGGTTACTACTATTTCTACTTTCTATGAGTTTTTTTTTGATTCCACATATGAACAAGATTACACACTATTTGTCTTTTTCCGTCTAGCTTATTTCACTTACTATAGTGCCCTCCAAGTTCATCAGTTCAGTTCAGTTCAGTCGCTCAGTCGTGTCCAACTCTTTGTGACCCCGTGAGTCGCAGCACCCCAGGCCTCCCTGTCCATCAACACTGTATCCAATGGCAGGGTTTCCTTACTTCATATAGCTGAATAATATTACGCTGTGTTTATGTGCCCCACTTTCTTGATCCATTCATCAGCAGATGGACACTCAGCTTGTTTCCGTATCTGTAATGCTTCAATAGACGTGGGAGTGCAGATCTATCTTCAAGATAGTGATTTCTTTTCCTTTGGATATATACCAAGTAGTAGGATTGTTGACGGAGAAGGCAATGGCACCCCACTCCAGTACTCTTGCCTGGAAAATCCCATGGGCGGAGGAGCCTGGTGGGCTGCAGTCCATGGGGTCGCGAAGAGTTGGACATGACTGAGCAACTTCACTTTCACTTTTCACTTTCATGCATTGGAGAAGGAAGTGGCAACCCACTCCAGTGTTCTTGCCTGGAGAATCCCAGGGATGGGGGAGCCTGGTGGGCTGCCGTCTATGGGGTCGCACAGAGTCGGACACGACTGAAGCGACTTAGCAGCAGCAGCAGCAGGATTGTTGAATCATGTGATGGTTCCATTTTTTGAGGAACCTCTATACTGTTTTCCATAATGGCTGCACAAATTTACATCCCCACACAGATTTTGTTTTCTCCACACTGTTGCCAACACTTTTTTTTTTTCCTTTTTGATAAAAGTTATCCTGATAGGTATATCTCATTGTGGCTTTGATATACATTTCCCTGATAGTTAGTGATGTTGAGTACCTCTTTATATACCTGTTGGCCTTTTGTATGTCTTCTTTTGGAGGGTCTATGCCCTATCTTTAATCAGATTATTTGGAGTGCTTTTTGTTGTTGTTTTTGTTTTTGCTATTAAATTGCCTGAATTCCTTATATATTTGATATTAATGCCTTAACAGATCTGTGGTTTGCAAATATTTTCTCCCACTCCGTAGGTTGTCTTTTCATTTTGTTGATGATTTCCTTTGCTGTGCAGAAGCTTTTCAGTTTGATGTAGTCTCATTTACCTGTTTTTGCTTTTGCAGCCTGTACTTTGAGTGCCATATCAAAAAAATCATTGCCATGACCAATGTCAGGAAGATTTTTTTCCCTATCATCTGCTACTTAAGCTATCTCTATAACAAAAAAAAATACAGTTAATGTCCAGAGAAAGAACCAAGGTAATATCTTTTAAAAGGATTAGTTTTAGTGATCAGAAATATGTAAAGAAAAAGTTACTTTCCAAAATTTCATAAACTTTGTGGTTATACTGGTTCCAAATCTCTAATATCTTTATGATTACAAAGCCCTATAGCTCTGAAACTACAAGCCTTCATAATGTGGAAGTTTGGGCCATTATTTTTATTTATTTTGCAATCCAATATTTAAGTGATTGTGAAAAGTCTGGAAACTTTTTACTCTTCTTTGTTCTCTCATTTCTTTTTCATTCTTTCTTTCTCTCTTTCTCTTTTTAACATTCAGAGCACCTCAGAATTCCTCTTGTTCCTACTCAGCAAAATGGAGATCAAAAGCACCAAAATGTCTATCTCCCCACCCCATTCATCAGTTCACAGTGGGGTTTTTCTTTTCTAAGCATTCAGAGAGAGGAGGAGTCAAAAAGGCCCTTTACTGGTCTCAGACGTCTGAAGACAATCTGTCCTTTTTATCTCCCCCTGTTAAAATACTTGCTATAAATAACTGGAGATTTAGAGACCATTCTGACATGTCTGGCTTTTCAACACTGTTGACTAACAACCGACCTAATATGACTCTCTGGTGGCTCCAGGCTTGTTATTTGGTAGTGGTGGGGGCAGGGGAAGGTGGGTATTTGTTTTTTTTTTCTTAAGACAGTTAAACCTTGTTAGAAAAGAGACATGACTCAGTCATTAACTCTGAATTTAAGATTTATTGTTGATTGATTTTCAGTATCTTTAGTATGTGCATTTTTGGGGGTTGGCCAGAAATAGTGAGAGAGTTTTTTGGGGGGGCTCCAAAATCACTGCGGATGGTGACTGCAGCTATGAAATTAAAAGACGTTTGCTCCTTGGAAGAAAAGCTATGACCAACCTAGAGTGCATATTAAAAATCAGAGACGTTATTTTGCCAACAAAGGTCCATCTCGTCAAAGCTATGGTTTTTCCAGTAGTCATGTATGGATGTGAGAGTTGGACTGTCAAGAAAGCTAAGCATGGAAAAATTGTTGCTTTTGAACTGTGGTGTTGGGAGAAGACTCTTGAGAGTTCCTTGCACTGCAAGGAGAGCAAACAAGTCAATCCTAAAGGAAATCAGTCCTGAATATTCGTTGGAAGGACTGATGCTGAAGCTCCAATACTTTGGCCACCTGATGCGAAGAACTGACTCACTGGAAAAGGCCCTGATGTTGGGAAAGATTGAAGGCAGGAGGACGGGACGACAGAGGATGAGATGGTTGGATGGCATCACCAACTCAATGGGCATGGGTTTGCGCAAGCTCTGGGAGCTGGTGATAGACAGGGAAGCCTGGTGTGCGGCAGTCCATGGGGTGGGAAAGAATCGGACGTGACTGAGCAACTGAACTGAAATGAAAAAGTTCATTTGGATGTTGCCTAATATTGTGCAGAAAAACCCAAACAAACTTTTGGACCAACTCAATATTAAGTATATGTCAAGTGCACACACATATATATGTGTTTATGTATTTTGCATGTTGGTTCACACCATCAGAAAATATACTGATTTCAGAATAACACTAATTTAGATCCAGGCAAATAAATTTACATTTCCATTTCTTCTAGAAATAACATTTGTCTGCCAACATATCATGTATTCATAACGACTCCCTTCATACACACACACACATCCCCCACACAAAGTGTAAAGTGTTTTTCTGGTTCATATAATAAACACTCTGAGGCTGTAAACTTTAAAAAAATAAGTCAGTGTTTCTCATTGGCATACCCTTATGGCATCCTATTTCACACATGTGTGCCAGAGACTGAAAAAGCCAAATGGGAAAGAAAAACAAGGATGTAAAGGAAAAGGGAAGAACTTGAGAAACTCGACAAAGTATTAAACTAAAATAGAAGCATTTCAGTGTTTAATGAAGAACACACATAACCATCTCACTTTATGTTGTTGTTCCATTGTTAAGTCGTGTCCAACTCTTTGCGACCACATGGACTGCAGCACACCGGGCCTTCCTGTCCCTCACCATCTCCTGGAGCTTGCCCAAGTTCACATCCATCGAACGGGTGATGCTATCCAACCGTCTCATCTTCTTCTGGCCCTCTTCTCCTTTTGCCTTCAGTCTTTCCCAGCATCAGGGTGTTCTCTACTACTCTCACTTTAATCCCTGTTTATTTAGTTTCCAAGTCCCAATCAAATCTTCTTTGGTGTCACAAAACAATTAAAGAGGCAAGGCTGGTCTAGGATACTCCAGAAGTAAAACCTGGGACAAAAAGTATGAGCAGTTTATTTAGGAAGTCCACAAAACCTAAGGAAAGAACTAAGGAAGTGAGACAGAGAGTGGAAGGACACAAAAACATCATCGAGCCAGTTATCCCCGTGGGAACGTGGGTCTGAGTCCTGCTTGGGGCAACAGGGGACAGAGTGGACCACTCCTTAGAGTGGCCCCATCAATGGGATGAGGAAGCTGGAACCCTTACCTACCAGCTCCCCCTCATCCATCACCTATTTCTAGGGATCATGAACAACCCAGCACTCTGGTTTGCTTATCCATAGGTCAAGCATGTAACTGTGGCCAGAAAAACAACCCTTAGACAAAGACTCACAGGTATTAAAAAAAAAAAAAAAAAGCCTTCAGTCAGGGAGCTGAGGATTTTTGAAGAATTCACTTTTGAAAGGTAGATATTCAGAGGACATAGGCACCAGTACCTACCTCTATGAAGGTCATAGACACCGAGGTAATTCATCTGCCTGTGTATAAAAGTATTTGCAATCAAGGCTTCTCTTTATTCTGTGTGTTGGAAAAAATTTAAACAAAGCTATTATTGTTTCTGTGTTAGTATCTTAGCATTTGAATATATGACACCAGAGATGATCTTAATAAATAATAAAGCAAATCCATTTACTTTCTCACACCATCAGATGTACAGTTATGTTTATTTGAAGTCCTCTCTGGACTAGCATTTGAAATAAGAGCTTCCATAGGTTGAGATTTAAAGCCATCTTTCTCCAAACTGTTAAATTAGAATGGGCTTTAAAAATACTTTATCACATCATAAACCTTCAAAACAAAATGATTGTCTTCTGAAATCTATAGAAAATGTGTCTTTAATGTCATTCTCAATTACCTCTTCTGAAGTGAAGGTAAAACAGTTGTTTCCCCACTAGCTGAAATGTGGTTTTGCCAAATACAAGATGAAAGAACTTTGATAGTTGTTTTCTTTTGGTTTAGGAAGAAAAAGGAAACTTTTTATTTATGATTAATTCAAGGAATTTAAGAAGTTCTCTTAAATCATTTTGAGCAAAAAGGTAAAAACAGAGGCCTGAAATCCCAGGATTCGAGGAGACCTTTAAAAGTTCTATCCTCAGGGCCTGACTGCCCAGTCTCATATTTTCTCTGTGTTTTTTCTTCTACCCAAAGCTCCAATACCGCTCTTCACAGAAATTGACTCTTCTAACAAACCCAAGGGAGCCCATCCTATTTTTGTTAAAAGATTCTTCTTTATGTAATCCCAAATCCCTTCATCAAGATTTCCTGGTGGAATAGCACTTCACATTGCTTCATGCGGCTCTAGGGCCTGGCCCATCCGTTTTGTCTGTCCCATACCCCACAAAGGAATGGCCTTCTCATTTCCACCAGCTTTCGAGCTCCTATCCAGGATCCTCTTTCCTTGACATCTTGTGTGGGACTATTCATCCCACAAGGAGTTTTCCTTCTCTGCTTTCTTATTAGAACATTCCTGATCTATGTAATTCACTTGTTGATTTGCCCAATGTTGGTTGAATGCTTCCTATGGACCAGGCACTGTTCCAGTTATTGGAGATATAGAAGGATGTAAGACAGGCAATCCCTGTGCTCATAGAAGTTCTGTTCCAATGGGTGAAATTCACAATGAAGAACACTACAAATTCAAATATGATAAGACCCATAAAGTGAAAAAATCAAAATAATGTTATGCTTTTTGTGGGAGTGTTTCTCTTACCAGCCATCCCCTCTTTCTATTGCAAACTGAAGCAAGGGCTCCTTTTTTTCCAAGTACTCTATATTTATTTGTATTTATTATAGTGACCTCAAATACTTACTAATCCATCTTCATAAGTATATTATTCTGGATAAACAGTATTTAATCATTTCAGATTTATGTGACATTGGATTAAGTTGGTAATGTCTTAATTGAGTTGATATTGCTTGGAAAGACATATTTGACATAAAGACATTTTAACAGATGTCAGAATGTTGGTGGTGGTTGTTTAGTAGCTCAGTCTTGTCCGACTCTTTGCGACCCCATGGACTGTAGCCCACCAAACTCCACTGTCCCATGGGATTTCCCAGGCAAGAACACTGGAGCAGGTTGCCATTTCCTCCTCCAGGAGATCTTCCCAACCCAGGGGTCAAACCCATGTCTCTTAACATTTCTTGCTTGGAAAGCAGATTCTTTACCACTGCGCCACCTGGGAAGTCTTAGATTTCCTTATACATCGTTAAACCTAAAGCTGTCCTGTTAATGTATGAACTAGTTTCACTTTTGACTCTCTACCCTTTTTTGTTGTTGTTAAGTTGCTCAGTTATGTCCAATTCTTTGCAACCCCATGAACTGCAGCACTCCAGGCTTCCCTGTCCTTCACCATCTCTAGGAGCTTGCTCAAACTCATGTTTTGTGTCAGTGATGCCATCCAACCGTCTCGTCCTCTGTCATCCTTTTCTCCTCCCTTCAGTCTTTCCCAAAGTCGGGGCCTTTTTTCTAATGAGTTGGCTTTTCCCATCAGGTGGCCAAAATATGGGAGCTTCAGCTTCAGCATCAATCCTTCAAATGAATATTCAGGGCCGATGCCTTTAGGATTGACTGGTTTGATCTCCTTGTAGTCCAAGGGACTCTCAAGAGTCTTCTCCAGTGCCACAGTTCAAAAGCATCAGTTCTTCGGTGCACAGCCTTCTTTATGATCCAACTCTCACGTCCATACTTGACTACTAGAAGAACCATAGCATTGACTAGATAGACCTTTGTGGGCAACGTAATGTCTCTGCTTTTTAATATGCTGTGTAGATTGGTCATAGATTTTCATCCAAGGAGCAAGCTTCTTTTAATTTCATGGCTGCGGTCACCATCCACAGTGATTTTGGAGCCCAAGAAAAGAAAGTCTGTCACTGTTTCCATTGTTCTCCATCTATTTGCCATGACGTGATGGGGCCCCTTTCCATGATCTTAGTTTTCTGAATGTTGAGTTTTAAGCCAGCTCTTTCATTCTCCTCTTTCACCTTCATCAAGAGGCTTTTTAGTTCCCCTTCATTTTCTGCTGTAAGGGTGGTGGTCATCTGCATATCTGACGTTATTTGTATTTCTCCTGGCAATCTTGATTCCAGCTTGTGCTTCATCCAGCCTGGCAGTTCACATGATGTGCTCTTCATATAAGTTAAATAAGCAAGATGAAAATATACAGCCTTGACATACTCCTTTCCCAATTCGGAACCAGTCTGCTGTTCTATGTGAGGTTCTAACTGTTGTTTCTTTATCTGCGTACAGGTTTTTCAGGGGGCAGGTAAGGTGGTCTGGTACTCCCATCTCTTTCAGAATTTTCCACAGTTTGTTGTGATCCACACAGTCAAAGACTTTGGCATAGTCAACGAGGCAGATGTAGATATTTTTTCTGGAATTCTCTTGCTTTGTGTATGATCCAACAGATGTTGGCAATTTGATTTCTGGTTCCTCTGCCTTTTCTAAATCCAGCTTGAACATCTGGAAGTTCTTGGTTCATGTACTGTTGAAGCCTAGCTTGGAGAATTTTGAGCATTACTTTGCTAGCATGTGAAATGAGTGCAATTGTGCAGTAGTTTGAACATTCTTTGACATTGCCCTTCTTTGCGATTCGAAACTGACCTTTTCCAGTCCTGTGGCCACTGCTGAGTTTTCCAAATTTGCTGGCATATTGAGTGCAGCACTTTAACAACATCATCTTTTAGGATTTGAAATAGCTCAACTGGAATTCCATCACCTCCACTAGCTTTGTTTGTTGTGATGCTTCCTGAGTCCCACTTGATTTCGCACTCTAAAATATCTGGCTCTATGTGAGTGATCCGACCATTGTGGTTACCTGAATCATTGAGATCATTTTTGTATAGTTCTTCTGTGTATTCTTGCCACCTCTATCCTTTACTTCCTATGAAATCAACACAAGTTTTGCTGTCCCTCAATTTTCCCCTAATCTCTGTAGACCCCTCCCACTCCAATCCAGCATACTTCCATTTCTCCTTTAGAAAAATCTGAAAGATAAATCACCTACTTACATTTAATTACACACTCCAGCCTGTGTTTGTGATGAATATAAGAAAATATGAGATCCCAGTTAATATATATACTGTATAAAGTGCCTAACATTGAAACATGATGATTCAGAATAAGGTGAAAACGGTTCTGTTCATCAGCACAGAATCTTCCCTTTGAATTATCATATGGCAGCTAGCTCTGTCTAACCTCATGAATTTACCCTTGTTTTTAAATGTTGCGGGGTGTGTGTGTGTGTGTGTGTGTGTTGCTGATTGCCAAAAGTACCAGATCCTGAATATTTACTTGACAGCATCAACACTGGTAGCATGACAGAAGTGCATGGTCCAAAGGAAGTAGGCATGACCTTTCCAAACATCAAATTGCTTATAAAATTTATAAGGAATAATTATGACTCTTATGGGGTTGCTTTGAATATCTGAAGAAAAAAACAGTTAAAGAACCGAACCAAGTGGATAGTAGATGCTAATCAAATGCGTTTCCTTCTGTTTTTCAGAGGTACCAAATTACTTATTCAAGTAGTACAGATTTTGGTTAATGATTAGCTAAAGAGTAAATGGCACCCCACTCCAGTACTCTTGCCTGGAAAATCCCATGGATGGAGGAGCTTGGTAGGCTGTAGTCCATGGGGTTGCTAAGAGTCGGACACGACTGAGCTACTTCACTTTGACTTTTCACTTTCATGCATTGGAGAAGGAGATGGCAACCCACTCCAGTATTCTTGCCTGGAGAATCCCAGGGATGGCGGAGCCCAATGGGCTGCCATCTGTGGGGTCGCACAGAGTCGGACACGACTGAAGCGACTTAGCAGCAGCAGCAGCAAAGAGTAAAAATGAAGATTTTTATTTTTTTTTAACTGAGTCTACTAGGATTGGTTTCATGTGTCGATGGAATAAGCACTTAACATTTTATCGCAATTAATTATCCAAAAATGTTTACTATACCTACTGCTAAATAATAAATAAAATAATTTATCTAGTGGAATTAATTTCTAATGGTAAACATTTCAGGCCTTTAACACACACACACACACAATTTTTTTGAAAATTATTATACCCTGGTGACTCAGAGGATAGATTCTGCCTGCAAAGTGGGAGACCTGGGTTCATTCCTTGGATTGGAAAGACCCTCTGGAAAAGGGAATGGCAACCCACTCCAGTATACTTGCCTGGAGAGGTCCAAGGACAGAAGAGCCTGGTGAGCTACAGTCCTTGGGGTTGCAAAGAGTCAGACGTGACTGAGCTACTGTAACACACACACACACTACACCTGGTGTTAAAATGGGGCTTCCTGGTGGTTCAGTTGGTAAAGAATCTGCCTGAAATGCAGGATATCTAGGTTCAATCCCCAGGTCAGGAAGATCCTCTGGAGAAGGAATTGGGAACCCACTCCAGTACTCTTGCCTGGGATGGACAGAGGACAGAGGAGCCTGGTGGGCTCCATGGGGTTGCAAGAATCTAACATGACTTAGCAACTAAACCACCACCACCACTATTAAATATAAATAGTTGATATTAGCCCACTGTTGCATTACCCAATCTGCATAAAGGAGTTGTTTTGAGATTAGTAAAGCAGTAAGTCAGTACATCTTAAATGGTGGTTAAAGAGAAATCTAGTAACACAAGGAGCACCCCCACATCAAACTTATTTTGTTTGATTTCATAGTATTGGCCAGATGGTATTTTATAAAATTTGAGATACCAGCAACATTTTAAAAGGGAAGATCTCTCATATAATTCCAGGTTTCTCTTTGCAAGTAAAAAAGGTTGATCACATTGGGGTCTCAGACATTCCTGGATAATGAGCCACTCTTTGAGGAGTGGAAAGAGTATTTTTTTGTGGACTGATTACCCCAATAAAAAAATCTTCAAATGGTTCAGTGTACCTTTGGTCATTGTCTTTTTGTTTTTCCAAAAGCATCCTGTTAAACTGTTCCTAGTTTTCAGCTTTAAAGATACACAGAAAATGATTCTTCCAGAGCCATAAATACTCTTGAGGCCGAATTGTAATAATATGGTATGATTTTTTTTTATTCATTCCAGAATCCTAACAATTGAAAAAAAAGAGAGAAAGAGACATTATCTTCTTTAATAGTAAGAGTTAACATTTAGTGAGTCTTTAACTGTGTGCTGAGCTTTTGAAGTGTGGTGTTGGAGAAGACTCTTGAGAGTCCCTTGGACTGCAAGGAGATCCAACCAGTCCATTCTGAAGAAGATCAACCCTGGGATTTCTTTGGAAGGAATGATGCTAAAGCTGACACTCCAGTACTTTGGCCACCTCATGTGAAGAGTTGACTCATTGGAAAAGACTCTGATGCTGGGAGGGATTGGGGGCAGGAGGAGAAGGGGACGACCGAGGATGAGATGGCTGGATGGCATCACGGACTCGATGGACGTGAGTCTGAGTGAACTCCAGGAGATGGNCTCCAGTACTTTGGCCACCTCATGCGAAGAGTTGACTCATTGGAAAAGACTCTGATGCTGGGAGGGATTGGGGGCAGGAGGAGAAGGGGACGACCGAGGATGAGATGGCTGGATGGCATCACGGACTCGATGGACGTGAGTCTGAGTGAACTCCAGGAGATGGTGATGAACAGGGAGGCCTGGCGTGCTGCAATTCATGGGGTCGCAAAGAGTCGGACACAACTGAGCGACTGAACTAAACTGAGCACTATTCTAAGCATTTTACCAGCGTCATTTAATATAATTCTCCCAGCCACCTTGATTATACCCATTTTACAGCAGAATAGACTGAGACATAGAAAGGTAAATCCATATGACTTGGGTAAGGAGCCAAGTTGGGATTTATACCTTGTCACTCTGACTCACAGTCTTCCCCATCACTGTCTGATACCCCTTTCTCTGTATTGTTCCTTGTGTTAGCCTTGGTGCTTCAGCTGGAGCCTTTGGGATCTATCTAAAGATGAAAAATACAGTTGTATTGTCTTATCATTTGAGAAACAGAAAGATAGGCCCACCATGCTGCAGGACTCCAAAGACACAATTCACATCATGGGTTGTGTAAATGGTGCCCCCTGGAATTGTGCAATATACCGTTTGCACAGACATATGCAGTGGCCCTGCTCACAGATGCTCTCTCACACAATTCCTTTATGATTTTTAGTGGCACGGTGCTGTGCTGTGGTTAGTTGCTCAGTCGTGTCTGACTCTTTGCAATC
>SJYT01030954.1:855438-879846 GCA_006410635.1 Cephalophus harveyi
CATTACAGTTGTAAAGTTGGAGAGTGGAGTGAAGGGAGTGAAAGTCACTCAGTCATGTTCAACTCTTTGCGACCCCATGGACTATACATATACAGTCCATGGAATTCTCCAGGGCAGAAGACTCGAGTGGGTAGCTGTTCCCTTCTCCAGGGGATTTTCCCAACCTAGGGATCGAACCCAGGTCTCCCACACGGCAGGTGGATTCTTTACCAACTGAGCCGCCAGGGAAGCCCATACAGGTCGATGCAGAACCCAGAAGAATTTTGCTGAAGATTTCCTTTGCTATGCAGAAACTTTTTAGCTTGATGTAAAGATTTGGTGCAGAATCTATCAAAATTCCAACAGCATTCTCCACGTAAATAAAAAAGACAATCCTAGAATTCATATGGAGCTACACACACACACACACACAAACACACAAACATGTGCAACCCATGAATAGCCAAAGCAATTTTGAAACAGAAGGACAAAGCTAGAGGCATCACATTTCCTGATTTCAAACTATATTACAAAGTTACAGTAATCAAAACAGTATAGTACTGACATAAAAACAGACCCATAGATCAATGGAACAGAATAGAGTCTCGAGACCTCCCTAGTGATCCAGTGGCTAAGATTCCATGCTCACAATGCATGGGGTCCAGGTTCAATCCCTGATAAGGGAACTAGTTCCCACTTGCTGCAACTAAAAGATCCTGCATGCTTCAACTAAGACCTGGCAACAGCCAAATAAATAAATATTAAAACAAACAAAAAAAAAGAATAGAGAACCCAGAAATAAACCCGTGCATTTTTGGTCAATTAATTTTTAATAAAGGAGCCAAGAACATACACTGGGGGGAGGATAATCTCTTTAATAAATGATGTTGGGAAAATTGGATAACCACATATAAAATAATGAAATTGGACCTGTACCTTACAGTGGTCACAGTAATTTACCTGAAATGGATTAAAAACTTACAAGGCCTAAAACTTAACATTCCTAGAACAAAATAGGAAAAAACTCAACATTGGTCCTGGCGGTGCATTTTTAGATATGACACCAAAAGCACAGGCATCAAAAGCAGAATTAGACAAGCAGGATTACATCAAAATCATGATAATTACTTTTCTAACCTGACATTTTACAAAAGAGGTAGGAAACCTGAAGGTCAGAAGCATTCGAAATATAATACTCTCAAGCTTTTCCTCAGGAGTCAAGGAACTTAGCTCCAAGGAGGTTTATGCTTATAGAAAAGTCCTTGAATACAAATGTATATAGGAGAAACAGCTCAAAATCTGCTACCAATTCCCCTCCCGATAAGGGCAATACCACATTATTCCTCAATAAGTAGGAAATACTGCAAGAGTTCCAAGTGTCTTGTTCTTATTAAATACTTGAATACAATGTAGAATGCCAGGACACTGTAATAAAAAATAACAAACCCGTGCTCCATGTTCATTTTTCCTACAACATTACTTGACCTATATGCAGTCCTGATTTTAAGCACATTTGACAGGCCTGTATATTTTGTTACATCATAACATGGTTCTCAACAATTGTAATCTGAAAATAAGAGTTTACTCAAATGATAGAGATTTGGAAGTGGGCAGAGTATTTCAGTTAATAACATCTGAAAAAAATCGAATTGTAAAGCTCAACATTCAGAAAACGAAGATCATGGCATCTGGTCCCATCACCTCATGGGAAATAGATGGGGAAACAGTGGAAACAGTGCCAGACTTTATTTTTTTGGGCTCCAAAATCACTGCTGATGGTGACTGCAGCCATGAAATTAGAAGACGCTTACTCCTTGGAAGAAAAGTTATGTCCAACCTAGATAGCATTTTCAAAAGCAGAGACATTACTTTGCCGACTAAGGTCCGTCTAGTCAAGGCTATGGTTTTTCCTTATGGATGTGAGTCTGAGTGAACTCCGAGAGATGGTGATGAACAGGGAGGCCTGGCGTGCTGCGATTCATGGGGTCGCAAAGAGTCGGACACGACTGAGCGACTGAACTGAACTGAACTAACATACTAACTGTTAATGAACTTAACAGTGCATTCAGTTGGTTTCAGTTACTATTTTCGTTTAATGCGTGGCTTTTGATAACTGTCCTTAGTCCCACAGATTGTGCTTGCCATTGAAAAAAAGGAAGGTTGTAGGGTGTGCTCAGTCTATTTCCCTGCAGTTGATGCTTTCCACAGGAGTGTTGCCCATATTGCCCGCTGACCACCATTTGTATGGAAGAGATTTTAGGTGATATCTGGAATTTTTTTTTTTAATTAACGCTTTTATTTGGGGGAAATGCAGTCAGCATATCAAACCCATTTAATCAAATAAACATAAGCTTTTTGTTTATGTTATTTAAAAGAGAATGAGTCAATGAAGAAAAATATCAAGTCATAATGGCGTATACATGGTATAGATGCCAGTAGGACAGGACTTGTAGAGGTTGTGTCCAGAGGCCTGAAGTTTAGGAACCATGATACCACACAGTGGTTTGAATCAACCAAGTGTATACGTACGGTTGGATGGCCATGATGAACACGGACATCTGTGGTGCAGTCCTATGAAATGTTGCAGTGGCAGTAGTCAAAGAGAAGTCTATATAACACTACACAATCCAGTATATCAGGAAAATGGTAGAAATCGTAGTAGCTTCTAGATCAAATGCATGTTCTCTAAAGCCCTCCAGACAAGGTCCACGTGTTTCCTAAAGTCCCTACATTCTCCCCAGATTCAGGCATCCTCACTGGGCATTGTGTACGCCATCATATATTTGTGTACTAACAGGAATGTGTGGGAGGAAGCAGTTTCATATCCCTTCATTCTGAGGAGCTTTTCAGAGGAAATAATATGTGATACTCAATTTATAAACCATTATTTCAGAAAATACCCTATGGGGAAAAAAATTCCTTAGACTGGAGAAAACACTGTAATATTGAACAAAGCACTATTAGGGTTTTAAAAAACTGTGGTCATTTTGTCACTACCTTAATATCAAGGATAAGAGCAAAATTAAACATTTCAATTTCCATGGCTTTGTGCTACTGTGTACCACTCTGCATCTGTCTTTTTCGGTAACTTTGATGGATGTTATCTAAGAAGCTTCAAGTCTTCTGGCTCGTTGCATATGTTGTCAGATTCCCCACTATTTAAACTTGTTTTCTCTGGGGACAGGGGTGATGTATTAGTCATTAAAGGGCTGTGATATAGTGTACCCAACAAGTGGGTTAGGATTTTCAGAGATAGATTCTTGGCATACGTGTAACATTGAGTAGAGCATAGGACAGCAGTAACCTAAAGAGAGTGAGGATGTGTTTCTGACCGGGAAGGGAGTGCCAGTGAGCTAACTAATCTCACTGGGACAGAAAGAGCTTTCTTGGGGATGGTAAAACAGAGGACTGACTATATCAGGAGAGTTTTTTATTTTTAGTTAATTTATCTCTAATTGGAGGATAATTGCTTTACAATATTGTGTTGGTTTCTACTGTATATCAACATAATCAGTCATAGATATACATATGTCCCCTCCCACTTGAGCCTCTTTTCCCATCTCCCACCCCTCCCCACCCCCCTACGTTGTCAGAGCACTGGGTTTGAGCTCCCTGTGTCATACAGCTATTTCAAAAGAGTTTAACCCTCAACATTCAGACATTTCATTTGGTGATTACTGTTACTTTCTTTCTGAAATATCAACAAGAATATAGTGGCTTGGCCTTACATGAAAGAGAACAGTTCTTCAAATAAGTAATAGTAGTTAGTTAGTTTCACTTAGTCTGGGTTTTTTTTTTTTTTTCTTTTTTCTCTACATTAAAATTTCAAGAAAAAAAGATAAACTTCTTTTCATAAGCCCCCTCCCTCCAAAAAAGAGGAGTAATTTCCCCAACTTTCTTTTGAATGTCTGAAAGTATGTGATTGGTTAACCTCCCTTAAAGTACCAACAACGTGTTTAACATGGGACAGAGCCAAGAATCTGTGAGTGCCCTGAACAGTCATAGGAAAACTGAAAAGCTTAAGGAGATAGCTATATGGCAAGCAGTTTATTGGCATTTACCTGAAGTGGCCTGAGAGGAGACTAAATAATAAATGCACCTTGAAGTGTGACCAGGGAGGAGGAGGTGAAGGGTTTGCTGTAATAAGTAGCCAGAAGTCTGGCGAGATGCCTTACTACATTAATTTTCCAAGTCCTTTGGGTGGGTCACACTTGCGCTACAATATCCTGTCTGCAAATGCTAAATAAATACCAGGATCACGTCAGACTAAAGAACCAACGTACTAACTAATGTCATTTAAGAAATCAGGATACTTAAAGGATTTTTCACTTGATAATTCACATTCAAATGAACTAAAGTTGGCACACCCCGACAAATTAATATATATCCTAGTGGAAATGTTTAGAGGGATTGGGGAGGGAAATCCAATCCTCTTCTCTTAGGAGCAATTTGAATTGTTTTGTTTGCTTTTTGTGGTTGTTAAAAAAGTTTATTGGAGTATAGTTGATTTACAATGTTGTGTTGGTTTTATATGTACAGCAAAGTAGTTCATTTACACATATATTTCATGCTTTTACAGATTCTTTTCCCATATAAATTATTACAAAATATTGAGTAAAGTTCCCTGTGCTATATACTAGTTATTATATATATATATAACAAATATATATAATCCATTGGTTATCCATTTTATACACAGTAGTGTGTTTAGTGAAAGTTACTCATTTGTGTCTGACTCTTGGAGACCTCATGGACTGTAGCCTGCCAGGCTCCTCTGTCCATTGAATTCTCTAGGCCAGAATACTGGAGTGGGTAGCCTTTCCTTTCTCCAGGGATCTTCCCAACCCAGGGATCGAACCCAGGTCTGCTGCATTGCAGGTGGATTCTTTACCATCTGAGCCACCAGGGAATCCCAATGTGTTTATGTTAATCCAAAACTCTTAATTTGTCCCTCTCCCATACATTTCCCCTTTGGTAACCATAAGTTTGTTTTCAAAATGGATCAGTTTAGATTATGTCTACTAAAACAAAAAATATTTTATTTCAGATATAAGAACTGGGACAGGGATTAGTTTTCAAAATAAGAGATGTTGATGGAGAAGGAAATGGTAACCCACTCCAGTATTCTTGCCTGGAGAATCCCATAGACAGAGAAGCCTGGTAGGCTACAGTCCATGAGGTTGCAAAGAGTCGGACACAACTGAGCGACTTCTCTCTCTCTCTCTCTCTTTACTGGTCTGTGGCTTATTTAGATCTAAGACTTACATGAGCAATTTTGTTCTCCCAAGAATAGTTTTGAATAGTTTCTACATATAGGACTAAGGATCAAAGGGAACAAGATGGGAAGGCAGAGGGGGCGAGAGTAAAGCAATGGCTTCATCATTGTCATTAGCTGATTAACTCAGGTTTGGTGAAAACCCTACCCTGAGTCAAAGGGGGGATTACTATTTGCTCCACGTCTTTTTGAAAAAATTAGTGAATGTAAATAGAGTTTGCTCAGGAGACTGGGGGAGCTGTGTCTTAGTGGACAGGGGTCTAAAGTACACTGGAATTTACTGAGAAACTTGTTTGTAAAGATTATTACTTATTGCCATTTTCTTACAAAAGTATATTTTGGAAAGTTGTATACTGTCAATTAAACTGCTTTTGTCTAAGCAAAAAAAAAAAAGATGTTGAGATATAAGCTTCATTCCTTACTAAAGAGCTGTTAGGAATTTGCAAACCCAGAATCTTGGTATATACATATAAATCAATGAAATTTGCATATGATTTTCAAAAAAAAAAAAATAAGGTTTACAAAACATCCTGCAAGGAAGCAGCCTCAGTACATGAAGCCACTTGTCCAGCAACATGACATTAGATTTTTCAGTTTAAACATTTCAGCATGACCTGGTGCAACGATGCCTGCTACATTCTGTTTAATTTCTAAGAGACAATTTGTGTTTCTACAACCAACCCCAAAGCATGAAATTTAATTAAATGTGCCCCAAATGAACAGCTGCTAAGTCTCTCAAGTCCTCTCAACTTTACTTTTGACTAGAACTTTTAGTTTTCTGTGCAGGAGTTTGAGAAAATGATTTTTTTTTTTTTTTCTTTGAGGGTGGATAAACAAGTCTATGGTGAAGGGGTGTGTTCCTTATAAAGGTGCTCGGGGAATCTTACCTTGAATAACAAGAGACACCTCATTTCTCAGAGGAGGAAATAAGTTTCGAGATGTCTTCTGTCTGTTTGGCTGGTTTACACTCCTCTCTGGCGCTGATCTGCAAAGCTTTGTAAATTTCAGCAATTGACTAGACCCGCTGGGCGCCGGGTCTTTTTTTTTTTTTTCCTCTCTCTCACTTCCCTGCGATGTTTTGAACTGCCTTCCTACAGACGTCATAGAGCCCTTGAGGAATAGTTTCTGCCTGGTGAGATTGAATGATAGTTCTCATTCACAAAGGCATGGAGTCAGATTCTAATCAGGGGACACAGCGGAAATTACGTTCGCAGGTACAACAGTGAGCCCAACTCAAGTGTCGAGAGCTTTGTTCCCTCTCTGACTTCTTGGCTCTCCCGAGAGGAGTGTTTTTTTTGTGGTTGCCCTGAAATGGAACTTCCCTGACAGCTCTCTGGTGTCGTTTCTGTACCTCGCGGTCATTTTTGTTTCCTTTCTCTCTAACCTGAGCACTTTTAGACGGTCAGAAACCTTTAATCCTGGTATTGTGGAAGTGCAAAAAAGATGCGATCAAGTGGCTCTTTCACTCTGTTGGTTACCCTTGTGACCAGATGAAGAATAGATTCAAAATCCAGTTCCTCCCTTGGCAGTGCAAAGCAGAAAACAAACTGTCACTTCCGAACAGCCTGGTGATGGAGTAAATTCAGTATGAAAGAGGAAAAAGCTTCTGTGTCTTAGAAACCTCTCTCTGTTCTGGACTGGGGGCAGAAATTGGATTCCGGGAAATTTGGATTTCTTCAAACAACCTCCTTTGAAAATGGAATATATTTCAAGCCATCTTTGTAGAAACGCAGCTGAAATGTATTAATCAGGATTCTTGAAGAGTTTTTTTTTTTTTCTTTTTCCTCCAAAATGAGCATTATCATGAAGCCAAGATCCCGGTCTACAAGTTCCCTGAGGACTTCAGAGGGAGTGTGGTAACGTGCTTTTCTCTCCTACTTCTCCCCTTCTTTCATTTAAAGATTGACGTAATTGTGGAGTATTTAGTAATTGCTGACGAGGTTCAAGAGTTAGGTGTGATGTTAGGGCTTTGTAAGAAAGAGCCCAGTGTTGGTGACACTTTCACTCTATTTTGTTGCTCAATTTTGTTTACTCTAAAAACAAGGATGCTCACACTTTTTTTTTTTTAGACTCATGGACCATAGCAATTCATTTGGTGACAAGTTTTAGAAGAGGAAGGAAACTTGCAAAAACCTTGGAAGTTTAGAAAATGAAAACTTACATTTTTCACTGTCTGATCTGCCTGTGCGTGTTCTTATCTCTCTTGCCTGATAGACAAGCAGGCTAGTAGTTAACGATCTTTGCTCTGCTCTATAGAAGTAGTACATTAGCTTTCAGCACACGAGTATTAAAATAATTAATAATGTTTTACATTGTAGTCATATAACCAGCTTGAATTTAATTATATGACTAGATGTATATCAAGTTGCTTATCATTCTGGAATCTCCTGTTTTATTTTGTTAATATAATGTTCCCTGATAATTTTGTGGGTTTTTTTTTTTTGGTAATTTTCATCTTAATAAAAAGTATATTAACTTCAATTTATTCTAATATTAGTTCTACTATTTCTTCAGTATTTGATATGGCTGTATGCACATAATCCTTAAGGAATAGTTTCTCAGTAAATAACTTTTGTGTCTAATACAGGTATTTACAAAAATATTTTTATGGCTGTTTCAGAGGTTAATTTTATTTTGTTTATCTTAGTGACTGATTGTAAATATATAAATAAGCTCTTCTTTTTGAAATGGAAAGAATCCTTTAGACAGGAGAATTAAAAGCAGTGAGTGAAGGCAGGTGTTGAGGAAAGGCTGGAAGCAAGCAGGTAGATGCACTACATATAATCGTTTGAGTAGGCAGACACACAAATAAATACAGTATTTGTATAGGGAATTCAGTCCACATTTATGAGATTGGGTTATCATTTGCTGTTATTGTACTGCTGTTTTGTAGGGGACTTGAATCAAGAATTGTCCTGCAGTGGTATTTCTGTGAGTTCTAATAAACTATGGATGCAGATTTGATCTCATATCAATTGTGATTTTTTAAAAAATAAATGAATACATGTGATAAATTCCTCCTTGAGTTTATTTAAAGAAAAGGTTGCATCTGAACTAAACTTGTATGGCTCTTTTATGCCAAATAATAAATACTGGGAAATACTTAGATTCCTTTTATAGTAGCCATAACTAATATAAATCTCTAATATAAATGGGTAATCAGAATTTATAAGTGAATTTTATTCACTTTTGATTTCTGTCCTTCCTATGTGAAGGCTCTTATACATAAATAAATAGTATTTAACCAACCTATTTGCTGTTTTTGTCTCAAACGCCGGGAGACTTAGTTCCAAATTTAGGATCCAATCAATCAGCAACACTTAGTGCATTTCAGTGTTCAGTAACATCGACATCCTTTACTCCTCTGAGGCTATCATAGTCTATTTTTATCCACAACTATTCTATTTGATTATTCTGTGTTATGTAAGGTCATAAATAAATAGGGCCACAGTTCAAAGTATATGTTTTAAAATATTGATTTATGAATGTGTATATTGTTCCATTTAATTTTAAATAGTTTGAGTAGTGTTTGGTTTAGATGGTGTTTACGTAAGAAGTAAATGCCCCTTTATGCTAATAATCCCTGATGGCACACTGTGGAAACCTCCCTCTTACCTCTGTTTTATTAATAATGTAACTGTTTGGGTATATCACTGCTATCTCTGAATCACTGACCTGAGGTTGTAATCACTGTAGTTATAGTTTAACTGTTTTATTATCCCTTTATCCTTCAATTTCTATATAACACATTTATTTATATTTATATTTTTAAATAGTAGAACCAACATAGATTATAGACTAGGTGTACAGAGGAAACACACATGTGTATATGTGTACATACACACACATATATATCGATGTTTACTTGATTAACAAAAAAAAGCAGCCCTTCGGCTCCCTGAACCTCTGTACATACATGCCCCCGAGAATTCAGTAGGATGGTGTCCTCTCAACCCCCACCCCTACCCCCTTTCACTTTCAGAAACCAAAACCTGCTTTATCCTCTTAACAACTGACTTCCCACTAGAGAGACCAAGTAAATATTCCTTTTTCAGATGATTTTATTTCGTTCTGTGCTTGAGAATACTTTCTTTAGGGAGAATCATCTTTTGCCTTTACTATCTTAATGCTACTTATGTAAATTTTGTCTATTCCATTGCCCCCTTTTTTCTAAGACTGTCTATTTTCTCTTTGGATGCTTCCGGACAGTTTGCTAATTGCCTTTTGCAAGAACCCAGTGCTTCAGATTACTTTTTTTTGCTTTTTTCCTGTTTCTTTCCAACCACTACCACAAAAGACAATCCACACGAACTTGTTATTTACAGCTCTGACTGAATCCCTTTGAGATACGCACATTTTAAAAGAGAATTTCATGACAAACTCCTAATGATGTTATATATCCTTCCTCCTGGTTCATGTGCTTAAAAAACAAGCCTTTTACTTATAGTTAAAATTCTATTAATTTCTAAAAACAAGATAAAAATAATCTTGAAATTGATCTGTTTCCTTATTATATAATATTTTAAATATATATATAAAGTATTATATAATAAGGATATATATTAGGTTGTTTTTATTTTTTCAATAGGTATATTTATTGACTATCTACTCTGTGCCAGGTTCTTAAAAGAATGTAATTGTGGTATTAATCCTTTTGCATTCCTTTAAATATCTGCTAGAAATTGAGAAAAACATGATCTATTATGTCTTCTTATGCTCATACAGTTAATAAAACTAGCAAAATCATTTATTTTGCCTTTCTGTTTCAGTCATTTTTGGTAGTAATAGTCCACCTTTAAGTTCTCTATGAGAAAACAAAGAGGCAGTTACATATCCATAAATATTTTAATTTCACATGTCTTCAATTTAGATACAGTCAGCAGTTATAATAATAAAATTATGATTCTGTAGCATTTTACCACTTACAAATATATCCCAGAGATAGTTCTCATTAATGTAAACAAGACTTATGTAATTCAATTTAAGTGAAAAATAATTATCCTTACAAATATAAATATACTTGTGATATTTAAGATTGTTCATTGTGTAATCTGGTGGGGGGGGAAGATGCTATTGTCTAAGATATGACTGTGAGTCTTTTTATAAAGTAAGTTTTGAAGCAGGTTATTAAATTTGTAAAAATTTTACTTAGGTTTATAGACATAGAAAATAAGCCTGGAAGGCTGTTTTTCAAGCCTTTAGTAGTGGTTACCTTCTAGGGTAAAAATGGCCAGAATGGAGGCAGGGTGATTTTCACTCTTCTGAATATATATTCTTTTACTATATATTATATGAACTTTTTCACCAAGGAATTATGATATATGAGTTTAAATATATTAAAAACATAACTATCACGTGCATTAGCAAACTCATCTTTATATATGTAGCCATCTATGTATCTGGTAAACAATAACTTGCTCAGTGTCCAAAATACGGCAAATAAGCGTTTCAGTAGTGAGCAGATGTAACTTTCTAAAAAACATTGCTTCTCAGATCAATAAATGATTGTTCTTTTCTATTAACTCTGTTCTCCTAAATTTATAAAAGTTTAGGCTGACTGAGAATTCTTATTTTGGCTTCATGATCATAGTAAAGCTACTATTTTTCTAACTGAAAATAAAAAGATGTAATGACAACAATATTTTGGAGGGAAAATTAGTTTTAACCCCTGCTATCCTAGCCTCAACTATTCTCATTTTTTTAACTTAACTTACATATCTTGAACTCTTGTAAATATTAGTTCTGTGCTCCACTTCATCATGTATTTTTCTAATAATAATATTTCTAATAATATAATATTTCTAGCTTTCATTTTATCGAGTGTCTCTTATGAATGAGAACTCTGTGGAAAATTTTAGATAGAGTATCTTGTTTAGTTCTTGTAATAATGTTGAAAGGAAGGAGTTGTTAATCCATATTTTACAGATGAAGAAATGAACCTAAGAGATAAGATAATTTGAGCAAGGCACTTTAACTGCTAGGGAGTGCTGAGGTTCAATCCCATGCTTGTCTGCTTCAGATGCAGTGCTGTGTTTCTTTGGGCTTCCCTGGGTAGCTCAGAAGGTAAAGAATCGCCTGCAATGCAGGAGACCTGAGATTCCCTGGAGAAGGAAATGGCTACCCAGTCCAGGATTCTTGCCTGCGAAATCCCATGGATGGAGGAGTCTGGCGGGTTATGGTGTACAGGGTTGCAAAGTGTCAGACGTGACTGAGCAACTAAATCACTACCACCACTATTTATATAAGTATCACTTTTGATGACTGTCAAATTATCTATCTTGTGAATATAGCAAATGCACTAAAATATTGGGTTAGCTATTGGGTGACTGAAAAGATAAGTTGGAAGTTGACCTTCTGGGGTATGATAGCCTGTAAAGTTCCCTGATAGCTCAGTTGGTAGAGAACCCACCTGCAGTGCAAGAGACCTCGGTTCGATTCCTGGGTGGGGAAGATCTGCTGGAGAAGGGATAGGCTACCCACTCCAGTATTCTTGGGCTTCCCTTGTGGCTCAGCTAGTAAAGAATCCACCTGCAATGCAGGAGATCTGGTTTCGATCCCTGGGTTGGGAAGATTCCCCTGAAGAAAGGAAAGACTACCCACTCCAGTATTCTGGCCTGGGAAATTTCATGGACTGTATGGTCCATGGGGTCACAAAGAGTCAGACACTACTGAGCAACTTTCAGTTTCAAAGTTTAAGGCTGATGTTGGGCATTGAAAAATAACTATTTGAAAGGGTTTTGTGATTATTCTCTACTAGTAGCAAATAAAGTTATCTATTCCCTATTGTAGGAAAATAAAGAGCAAAAGTCAGTGCTTCTCAGTTCTAATAGATCATCTAATTGATCTAATAGATCAATTTTGTTAGAAAGTCTTACTTTGTTCTCTGTAAGATCTGTAAGGCGTCAGGTAAGAAACAAGTTCTCAGACTTTGTGTGAAGTTTCATAATGTTTTAACTCAGCTTTGAAAAAGGTACAAAATCTTCCTTCCTGTATCTTTTATCTTACAAGGTTTTCCAAGTGGGAAAACAAATGGAACTTGTATAATTTCTGCCTGTCCAGTTATACAATATGACTGGACTTAGGGAAGTGACTATTTTCAAGATTGCTTCATAGCTTCAAACCTGCAATAAACCTTTTTGATCCCATTTTCTAAGTTTGTATCACATCTGGTGATATAGACATAGAGATAGTCCCAGATCTAGAGATAAGCAGCTTTTAGGAAAAGTAGTTAAAATAGCTTCAATATTATTTAAAACATTAAAAAATATATATATATATTAATGCCAGGGAAGCACAGAATGGATCATAGATGCTCTTTAAAGGCATAAATTATGAAATTCTAATTCTTAACTCTCTAAATGCCTTGCTCTGTGGTCAAGTTTGGACTAAACTAGGAAGTCTTTTAGAAGAATGGAGAATATAGAGAATTCCAGAACCTGTGGATGCAGTTCTTAGCATAACAGAGGAAATATTAATGTTATGCCTTAATTATCTACCTTCAGCCTTCCTAGGCAGTTGGCTCTCCTAGGAGCATCCTGGGTGATAGGTGAGGAAGTGAATTGGGGAAGCTAAGCTAAGATGCTCTTCAGAATAACAGTGAGAAACAATAAGGGGAAGATTATGGGAAAGATCTGAAGAAGTGGCTAGAGAAATAAGAGGGAAGGTCAGAGGGGAGGCTGGAGGGATTTCAGCCCATTTTGAACCAGACACACCATCTGGCGCCCTGCCCCATTTAATCACACTGCCACCTTCTGGCAGCAGCTCTAGCAATGAACTTGCATGTAACAGTGGTTTTTATTTGTTTGTTTGTTTCTCCCCTTCATCTCAGGACTAAAAACTTCTGCCAGAGGATAAAGAAAGTCGACTTCAAGTCTTTCCATTTCTCTGTTACGTGAGGGAGAACAAGAAATTAGAAAACCAGAAACCAGGTGTAGAATATATGCACACTGAGATGATAATTTCCGAAACTTCCTTACTGGAGAAGTTTTGATGTTTTACAGCCCGCAAGTTCAGACGTTTTGTTTATAGCTAATACTAATCTTCCTTGCTTAAATTTTAACCTGTTTCTTCCTGGTTATCAGGGTAGTGAATCAGTAGATAAGTAGATTCTCCTTTATGGAGTAAAGTGACTAGTAACTGACTTTGTGGTCTTTTTTAATCTTATGTGCGGCCGTTCGCAGAGAAGATCACCTACCAGGAGCTCGTGGAAGGCACGGGCGGCCTGGAGGAGGACACGGCCCTTCCCGAGGGTCTGCAGGGCTGGCGTGGGGGGCCCGCTGCAGGAGAGCCCAGCCTAGCGCCTCCGCCTGGAGAGCAGCCTCCAGGACCCCCAGGAAGCAAATTAAAGCACATGTAACCGGAAGCAATGGCACCCCACTCCAGTACTGTTGCCTGGAAAATCCCACGGACGGAGGAGCCTGGTGGGCTGCAGCCATGGGGTCGCTAAGAGTCGGATACGACTGAGCGACTTCACTTTCACTTTTCACTTTCATGCATTGGAGAAGGAAATGGCAACCCACTCCAGTGTTCTTGTCTGGAGAATCCCAGGGACGGGGGAGCCTGGTGCCCTGCCATCTATGGGGTCCCATAGAGTCAGACACGACTGAAGTGACTGAGCAGTAGCAGCAGCTCAGTTGGTGTCCAACTCTTTGTGACCTCACGGACTGTAGCCTGCCAGTTTCTTCTGTCCATGGGATTTTCCAGGCAAGAATACTGGAGTGAGTTACCATTTCCTTCTCCATTTCATTTCATAGTGCAAATACTCATTTTGAATTGTAAAGGGGATGGTACCAGTGTGACTTGTTAAAAGAAATGTTCTGTAAAACATAGTTTCAATGTGTAATTGTTTCCAGGCTTCATGCAAAAGAGTGTTCCCATTGTGCCTGCTTCTCTCTCTCCTGTTTAAAATACATTCAGGATGAGAAATTCAACTTTCAGGATGAATATGTATGAAATGTTCATGTATATATGGAATACAGAAAATAACCATTCCTAACATCTGTGATTTCACTTCATTGCAATGTGGTACAGAATTTCTTCTTTGTGTCGGGGGATTTATATGACTGAAACTGTTTTAGTTAGGATAAATTCCTGCAAAATGTGTCAACTTTTAACCAATGGCATCCTGGCAGGCAGGCAACCACTGCTGTGATGGTTTTCCTCTGCTATAGCTGTGTCATGGAACAGCAGGTAACTGACTGGCAGCTGCATTACCAGCTAGCTGGACCGTAGCCCCCGTCTACAGTGGTAGCCAGAGTGACCGTTGTCGTGATATATGTGTGTGTGTGTGTTCGTGCTGAGTCATGTCTGACTCTTTGTGACCCTATAGACTGTAGCCCACCAGGCTCCTTTGTTGACGGGTTTCACCCTGCAAGAATGCTGGAGTGGGTTGCCATTTCCTCCTCCAGAGGATCTTCCCAACCCAGGGATCGAACCCACATAACAGATATACAATATTGAGCACCTGCTGTTTGTCAGACACTGGACTTGGTGCTGTACATGATTTAGTTCATTTTATCTTCATAATTACAGGAGATAAAACTCGTAAATCACAGTGCTGAAGAACACGTGGTCTAATTCTAGACCCCATGTGTTTTGTGGTGGTGGTATTGTTCTTGTCTTATTCAGTTTTCTCCACTCTCTCCACTGCTTTGGTCACTTGTGATTCTGCCTCCTAGTACTGCAAAAGTGGTCAGTAGGCGCTGCTCTATGCCTTTCCTTTCTGTCCTAGATTATTTCAAGGTTCTCTTTTTAACCACGTACAGCTCAAGAACAAATACCTTTTGTATTTGTCTGCCTTCTTTCTCAAGGTGTGCACACAAGCCCTCCACCATGGACCATAGAGATGGATGGAGACGTGGAAAGTGGACTTTGGCCCAACTTCATTCTCTCGAAATCTAGCTAGTTCTTGATGCATTCAGTTTATTGACCCTCTCCCCCAATCTGACTATAAATCGCACTGTTTTCTTCCTCTCTGGCATTTGACCAGCGAGTAGAACCATAAACTCTTGGAAATGAATAGGACCACAGAAAATACCCTATAATCTAATTCTCCCCACCCCGACCCCATTTTTGGAAGTGGAAAAGTTTTGCTGGTCTTTAACTTCCAGTCAAATAAGGTCAAGAAAACGGTTAGAAACAATGTCAGTGTTTTTGTGGGCAACAGATTTTGTTGGAGAAATATTTTTCTTAAAACTCAAACACAAAGTTTGAAGTAAAATAGAGAGCTAAAACTTTGTCAGGTAAATTCGTGAAAGTATTTCCATTTATAATTTGTATGGTACTTTAATGTAATTCTTAAACTTATATCTGTGAAGTTAGCTAATATCATGATAATTCTGTCACAGCTTCAAAGTTGGATGGAAGGAATATGTATGGAGAGGTATGGAGGTGAGGTCACTGAGATCTCCTGTAGGAAATTCAAGACAGTGCTTTGTCCAAAGACCTCCACAGGTAACTAAACTCTGATCAGTAACATTTTTTGGAAGTCACATAGCTTATTAAATCGCTAAAATTCATGTCTTGAAATTGTAACTTTATTCTTCTCTCTTCTCTAAAACATAGCTCACTGAAGTAAAAATCATGGTAATTGCTCTTTGCTAAGTGCTTCTGTGACAGATATCAGGCTGTGTGTTTGAAAAGAATTACCCCATCAAGTCTCATTATAAATCCTGTGAGGCACACATTATTATTGTTCCTCATTTTCTAGAATAGTGAGGAAAACTTACCCAAGATTGCATGGTAAATAAGAGAATTTCATGGATTCAGATACTTTTAAAAATTATCAAATGTTATTATTACTATTTGGCCACACTGTTTAGCGTGTGGGATCTTAGTCCCCTGACCAGGGATCAAACCTGTATCTCCTGCCTTGGAAGTGCCAGGGAGCTCCGATAATGTTATCTTTAGTAATGATATGTATGTAAATATGTCAGATAAGTTAATTAACCTAATTAAAATTAATTAAAGTCCTTAGCACAGTAGCTGATTCCTTGTATCAGGAAATGTGTGTATTATGCATTTTTCAAGTTTGTATATTGGGATTTTTTAAATAATCAAGAACTGTAGGGTGAAACTGATTCAGTCTGTAAGAGCTTATTTTCTGTGAGACAATCTTCTTGGGACACCTCAAACTGAGCTCTTATACAAAGCTAGGTGTTCTGGATAAATCATACTGTGCTTCAAAGATCTATTCAGGTGGGTCGAAGAATAAGTGATATAGAGAAGGTAGCAGAGCAAGAAGTGATCAGTTGGAAGCTAAGATGCTTCTGATTTAATCATTTAAAAATAGGTCAGAATTCTCTAGGATAGCAGTCCCAGGCGGTGGGTTAATCTCACAGAAGGGCTTGTTCAGTCAGTAAGTCTGACCCTCTGTGACCTCATGGGCTGCAACACACCAGGCTGCTCTGTCCTCCTCTGTCTTCTGGAGTTTGCTCAGACTCGTGTCCATTGAGTCAGCGATGCTTTGTAACCATCTCATCCTCTGCTGCCCACTTTTCTTTTTGCCTTCAGTCTTTCCCAGCATCAGGGTCTTTTCCAGTGAGCTGGCTCTTCACATCAGGTGGCCAAAGTATCAGGAGCTTCAGCTTCAGCCTCAGTTCTTCTAATGAATATTCAGGGTTGATTTCCTTTATTTTTTATTTACTGTTTTTTATTTGTTTTATTTTATTTTTTTACTTTACAGTACTGTATTGGTTTTGCCATACATTGACATGAATCCACCACAGGTGTACATGAGTTCCCAATCCTGAACCCCCCTCCCATTACCCTCCCCATATCATCTGTTGACTGGTTTGATTTCCTTGCAGTCCAACGGACTCCCAAGAGTTCTCCAGCACCACAGTTCAGAAGCATTAATTCTTCATTGCTCAGCCTTCTTTATGGTCCAACTCTTACATCCATACATGATTACTGGAAAAACCATAGCTTTGACTATGCAGACCTTTGTTGGCAAAGTGATATCTCTTCTTTTTTTCATATGCTGTCTAGGTTTGTCATAGCTTGCCTTCCAAGGAGCAAGCATCTTTTAATTTGACGGCTGCAGTCACCATCTGCAGTGATTTTGGAGACCAAGAAAATAAAATCTATCACTGTTTGCACTTTTTCCGCATCTATTTGCCATGAAGTGATGGGATGGGATGCAATGATATTGTTTGTTAGTTTCTTTGTTTTTAATGCTGAATTTCAAGCCGGCCTTTTCACTCTTCTCTTTCGCTCTCATCAAGTGGCTCTTTAGTTCTTCTCCACTTTCTGCCACCTGGTGGTTCAGTCTTACTGTACCTCACTGCCAGGCCTTCACTGTCTTTCCAGATCCCCTGCTCCTCTAGTCCTGACATGCCTTCTGGGTTGTGTAATATACAGATTGTTATCTCCATAGCCTGAGTCTCTTCATCCTTAGCAGGTCCCAGACTGGGTAGGACTCCTGTTTATTTTTTCACTCTGCCAGTCTAGCATAGCACGAGCCTCTTTCTCCCATCTAGAAAGACAACATTACAAAAAGGGGATTTGGTTAGATCAGTTCCTGTGGCCCAGAGTATAGTTTCAGGATGAGCTGAAGAGCATAGAGGCTGGAAATGTAGAAAAATGCAATGGTTTAGTGAGAGCAGCCAATTAGTATTCCATTGTCTCTGCTCTGTACTTATTTTATTATGAGTAGTTACCAAGAAAAAAAATGTGTAAAAGCTTTACTTTACTTTGTTATAATTAACAACTATTCCTTGGGCTAAAAGGTGTGATTGAGGGTGGGGCTCACCACCTTGAGGAAAAAAATTGGGTCACTAAAGATTCCCTGAATCTCTGCTTGAGAAAAATAGTCCCGATTGTTTATCTGAGTCCTGTTGTTAAAATTGCGTCTAATTGTATATGAATCAGAAAGCGTTTCCATGGTAATGTAAAACACAAAAATATCAGCAGACTTACTGTTAGCAAACATCCCTTTGTAAGTGTTTTTATAATTGGGAAAATCATTTTACATACATAGCCGTGAAATTATACCCTGACTTAGAAATACACATGAAATGTGTCCTTAATTATAATGTCTTTCACATGTAAATAACAAAGGAAATAGACAATCCTCTTTGTTTAAAACCAAGATTGCTAATCATTTTCATCTGTGGCCCATTAGAAGTGGCCACGTGGAATAATACTGGGAGCTGCACTGAGATTCAGAAAAAGTGCTGCCAACTTTTTGGTGATGCCACCAAAGAGAAGAGGGATATCATGGGGCTGCTTGGCATTTTAAGTGGCCCTGATGGTCTCAAAATAATTCTTTACATTTTAACTCTGCCATTAAATTTGCACAAAAATTAAGTTGTAGCAAAAGCAGTATTTATGTATCCATACAAATCTGTGTGTGTGTGTTTTAGAAACTTTGACGTGTTTTTGTCATTTGTCACCTATGAAGAACATGTGTACATGTCATAAACCATAACTACTCTTTTTGGATGTTGCAAACTAGAAAAAAAAAAAGAACAATTAGTAATTCCTATTATCAGTGGCCACCCTTATAATCACCACCCTGATTAAAAATAATGCTACCAGCAACTCTAAAGCCACCTTTGTGCCCCTTTTAGCTACTGCCCATCAGCACGAAGTGTAACAACTATCCTGGTTTCCAAAAAATCACAGAATACTATTTTCTACCTCTGAGTTTTATATAAAATGAATGAATACAGTTTGTACTATTTTGTGGCAGGTGGGTTTTATTTTCCTTGCCAATTGATGTTTGAGAGTTTATCCCATGTTGATGTAGTTGTATGTAGTCCATTCATTTCTCACTAATGTACAGTTAAGCAAATTTTTGTTTGAAATATAAATTCAGGGTAAAAATATGATAATTGTTTAGGTCACAGTTTGGTGTTTAGGACTATCAGTTCAGTTCAAAACTGTTGTCAATTTGTAGTAATCATTTGAATACAATTTCATGTGCAAGCTGTTGCTCAGATTCACCCTCAATGGGCATTTCTTCTGGGAAGCTTTCCTGGGATTCCCATTCAGAATTAAGATGTTCTTCTCTGTGTTCACAGGAGACCTTGTCCATTTCTCTAGCAAAGCACTTGAAGCATGGCAACAACTGACTGCTGTCTTGCCTGCCTGTCCTCAGGGACTGTGAATGGGTTGTAGGGTAGACTGGGTTTTTTCATCTTCGTACCTGGGTACCCAGCATGGTGCCTGTCCCAACAGCAGGATCATGCGTCTGTCTGTTGCATGCAGAGAGAACAAGGAGTTGTGTTACATCACCAGGAAAACATCCCAATCTGTATTTATGTTTAATTTCATTTTAATAGATGGCGCTCTGCTAAGAATTGTACTGAATTGTGAAGGCAGAATTACTCTCTGTGGTGAAGAATTGAAAAGTATCAGATCAGAGAGGATGTTTGCCTGTTTTCCTGGGGGTTTTACCCTTAGTTTCCCAACTTCAATGGTAATTCCAGTCTCAACACTTCTTATTCCCTCATGAGTCTCCTGTCTATTAATAGAATCTACGTTCCCAGTTTTCCTCAACATTTCTCTCTGCCTGAGTGACCCATCTCAGGACCATCAGCTAACCATGAATGGGACATGCAGATGCTGGCGTGTGCTGTACCCGCTCATCACCCAGTTGACATATAGTTGACTTTCTCTAGAAGTGAAGTCACTCAGTCATGTCCAACTCTTTGCAACCTCATGGACTGTAGCCCACCAGGCTCCTCTGTCCATGGGATTTTCCAGGCATAAATTACTGGAATGGGTAGCCATTTCCTTCTCCAGAGGATCTTCCTGACCCAGGGATTGAACCCAGGTCTCCTGCATTGTAGGCAGACGCTTTACTGTCTGAACTACTTTCTCTAATTATCAATTCGATGTTCTCTTCATCTGAGAGACCTGCTTAGGGCAAGACCACAACCACTGCTTCAGGCTCACTTCAGCTTCATTGTCAGCCTTTTGAAGCCAAACATAGCCACCACATCAGGCAGACTCCATGGCTGGGATGTTAAGTCAGGGACCAAGTGTGGCCTAGAGCCCTAACCTCTGGCCTCCAAAGTCTGGGTGAGCATTCCTTCCTGGATTGTGCACTTTCCCCACTATTAAGTTGCTATTAGCTTTACCACATTTCTAGACTTAAATTTTTCAGAATGCTAAGAAATTAAGTCATGATCCTTAGTAATTGAGGATTTGTTTTTAGTGTGGTACAAGATCATTTTCTAGCCACTTGACCATGAAATCTGATTCTATAGCTTAAAATATACTGTTCTTAAAGAAGAGTTTTGTTTCTGTAGCACTTTTATTAGTTGCAAAAATAAAGGTGTATTTTTCATTGCTTCACTTAACAATGTTTATTAACTCAGTTCTGCTCTAGGCACCCTGATGGGTCTTAGAGAGATACCGATGAAATATTAGCCCTCACCTTCATAAAATTCCCAATCCAGTGACTTTCTAAAGTATTCCTGTGAGGCAGAAGATTTCTACTTTTACAGTTTTCTATATCCCTAGGCTTTTTTTTGCTTTCATGATAAAAATACATTTATAGTTTAAAAAGTGAGTGGTTCGGTTGCTCTCAAAAATCCAGCAGTGAACAAAATAATTAAAAAACCTGACTACTTGAATTTAAGGTGTGGTAATATGAAATAAATCTGGGATATTTGATTTTTTTAAACCAAAATATTTTCCCTGAGATTAGAGGAATATTTTCATTCTAGGTAAATTGCTTATTTAATCACCTCCTAACAAGCCTATGTCAGCCAAATTAAATGTTTAAGTTCATTTTATTTAAATAAGCTTTAGAACCAGCAGATTTCTCTCTTATTTAGATGAATTTAGCATTTAAATTTTCAAAGAGAAAGCATACAAACTAGGAAATTTTAATGTATATAGAGGAAGAGAACATGAGAAGGAAAATCAGATAAATAGAAAAAAATGAAGTTTATGCCTATGTCATCCAAATTAAATGTTTAAGTTCATTTTATTTAAATAAGCTTTAGAACCAGCAGATTTCTCTCTTATTTAGATGAATTTAGCATTTAAATTTTCAAAGAGAAAGCATACAAACTAGGAAATTTTAATGTATATAGAGGAAGAGAACATGAGAAGGAAAATCAGATAAATAGAAAAAAATGAAGTTTAAACAAAAATAACTCATATTGACATTTGACATAATTTGTCTTATTACCAAAACTGTCTTCACAGGTAATGTGCAGGAGATTTGTTTTTATAGTACCTAGTTAATTTTTTTTAAATGTTTGAGGACTCTGTTTCACATTAGTGAAAATGAAGGAAAATAAGCTTTTCCTTTCCAAAAATGGCCACTACTAGTTTGCTTGCCAGCACTGAGTAAAATAAACTAATTTTACTATTACCATGGTTGAGTGCAGTTATATTCCTTTAAACATCTTGCATAATCCATGGCTTTAACTGCATTAATCTAAATAAAGTCATTTCATCAAATAGGGATCTAATAAGAGCTTTGGAAAGAACTATGAGGACCAGATTCCATTTAGAAATCAGATGAAAATGGCATTCATGTCCCATTGTTGTTTGGTATAAAGAATTTGCTCTTAAGGATTACAATTGCCATACAAGGGGACCACACAATGGAAAGCCTGCCTACCACCAAAATATCAAATATTATCAGACTTTCACAGTGAACTGTATTAGTACATGATTCCCACCAAACATATGAACTGCTAGTATTTTAGTAGTAGTCCAGTTAGCAATTACACCAGCTCTGGCTCTATAGTATTAACTAATTTTTTTAAAATATTTTTTTATTATTTATTTATTTATTTTACTTTACAATACTGTATTGGTTTTGCCATACATTGACATGAATCCGCCACGGGTGTACATGAGTTCCCAATCCTGAACCCCCCTCCCACCTCTCTCCCCATATCATCTCTCTGGGTCATCCCAGTGCACCCAGTCTGACATTAGAATCTACCACATTTAGTATACCCTGTCTCTTCTGTGGACTTCCCTGATGGCTCAGATGGGAAAGAATCTGCCTGCAGTGTGAGTAACCTGGGTTGAACCCCTGGGTTGAGAAGATACCCTGGAGAAGGGAATGGCTACCCACTCCAGTATTCTTGGGGCTTCTCCGGTGGCTTAGATGGTAAAGAATCTGCCTGGACTATGGGCAGTCCATAAATAACTTTTATATACTTGAGCCAGTAGTCAAAACAACTATATGATTTTAAACTTTGCAAAGTGTATTTATAAGATTTTAATTGAATTATAAATTAATTTCTCACTTGAATCTCCTACTTCTCCCAGTATTGTCCCTTTTGTCATCCCTTCTTAAATAAGTCTTTTTTTTTTTTTTTTTCACTTGTAGTTTTGTTCTGTGGGTGATCTGACTTTCTTTGTCAATTGGTGATCATTTATGTATAAAGCACAGAGCTTTTAAATTTCACTCGTGTCATATCCTAATAGTCGAAAATTGCTGAAGTTTCCAATAATCAAAGCAAAATTTTAGATGATTTCCTTCGATAAACTTTTTAATTTGTTTGAAGTACCAAACCTGTTTGCTTCCATGATCCTTGTCCTTTATAGGTCTTTATTTCTAGTTTATCTTTACACCGGAGGCTGGTAAAGTACAAATACAGACCTCCATATGCAAACCTGGGCTTCCCTATAGCTTTAAAGCACCAAATTCCCTTGGTGCCGGTCGCTCGAGGCGCTTCATGTTCACTCAATTGCTTCCTGAATATTGCATAAGTGTAACCAAGTCTGTAAATTTCAAATTCATATAAATAAGCTCTAGCCTTCAAGGCAAAAAACTTAGTTGCATATCAAATGAATACCTTTTGTTCTCTGAACTATTTCTAAATAAAAGTTGGTTTAAGATCCTCTTTGATTTTCTGTATTATTTAGGGCCTAAGTTGGACTGTCAACCTATTTGGAGAAAAGAAAACCAAACCAACAAACAACAACAAAAAACCTCTCAGGAAAATCTTTTTAAATGTATGAAAATCTATTCTGGCTATTCTGATAAAGAAATGATAGTGCCTTGCTTATCAACTCAGGTTGAAACTTGTGATTTCCTATAAAATTTGTTGGGAAAGGAAGTTAAATCCATGAAAACTTCTGTCGAGTTTGGTCTCAATCCTAGCAATTTCTGATTTAGGATAAGCATCCTGAATAAATGCAAACATACTGGTGGGGAGAAAGAAATACTTCTTGTAATAAATGAGTTATGAGTAATAGGAGTAATAGAAAATAAAGGCTGACCCCTCAAAATAATTCTGATGACTTAAGAGAGATTCGAGGAGTGACTCTGAGTAACTCTGAGTTGGTTTTACTGGTCGGTGGGTCAATGGAAAGTTATGCTGCCTGTAAAAATATCTGGAATCTTTGAGAGAAAGTCATTTTTTCCCCCCTTAGTTATTTAAGAAAACCTTTATCTGTTTTATAGAAAGAAATCAAAAGCCCTTAAGCTTCCAGCACCAGGAATAGATTCATTTTTGTGTTCCATGTAAGAGTCAATGGCTAGTTTTAAACCTTGAGATCACTTTGATGCTAGACCTTAGGAAAATACAGGACATGGTATCATAGAGCTAAACCTTTATCTGTTTTATAGAAAGAAATCAAAAGCACTTAAGCTTCCAGCACCAGGAATAGATTCATTTTTGTGTTCCATGTAAGAGTCAATGGCTAGTTTTAAACCTTGAGATCACTTTGATGCTAGACCTTAGGAAAATACAGGACATGGTATCATAGAGCTGAAACTCAGAGGCAGTTTGCAATTGCTAACAATAGAGATGGGGAGAGGTAGGGAGCATCCTGAAGTCAGGTCAAATTCAAAACTAGGCTCCTCCAGTTATAGGCAGGGTGATCTTGTACGTGGGGAAAAATAATCCTTGGAGTTCCTAGAAAGGTTGAATGAAGGATGTCTTAGAAAGTGTTTCCTTGGCACAGTGCTGGGCACACAAGAAATCAAATAAGCGTTAGTTTATTAATTTTCAGAGGGGAAAACTCCTAATCCTGTTTTTGTGTTTATGTTCTCATGTTAGCTTTCATTTTAGTTTTGGCTCAAGTTACTCTTAAACACAAGTTACTGTTTTAGGATGTAAGAATTTGACCATTTAACAAAATGATAATATAAGATATAACACATATATGACATTTCACAAGTGAAGTTCAGTTCAGTTCAGTTCAGTCGCTCAGTCGTGTCCGACTCT
>SJYT01030954.1:880266-931175 GCA_006410635.1 Cephalophus harveyi
TGATCACATCATCATGATTATCTGGGTCGTGAAGATCTTTTTTGTACAGTTCTTCTGTGTATTCTTGCCACCTCTTCTTAATATCTTCTGCTTCTGTTAGGTCCATACCATTTCTGTCCTTTATCGAGCCCATCCTTGCATGAAATGTTCCCTTGGTATCTCTAATTTTCTTGAAGAGATCTCTAGTCTTTCCCATTCTGTTGTTTTCCTCTATTTCTTTGCACTGATTGCTGAAGAAGGCTTTCTTATCTCTTCTTGCTATTCTTTGGAACTCTGCATTCAGGTGCTTATATCTTTCCTTTTCTCCTTTGCTTTTCGCCTCTCTTCTTTTCAGAGCTATTTGTAAGGCCTCCCCAGACAGCCATTTTGCTTTTTTGCATTTCTTTTCCATGGGGATGGTCTTGATCCCTGTCTCCCGTACAATGTCACAAACCTCATTCCATAGTTCTTCAGGCACTCTATCTATCAGATCTATGCCCTTAAATCTATTCCTCACTTCCACTGTATAATCATAAAGAATTTGATTTAGGTCATACCTGAATGGTCTAGCAGTTTTCCCTACAAAGAGCAATGGAAATTTTACTAAAAAAAAAAAAAAAAAATATTAACAGCTCTAGGTAAAATCTAATTATTGTTTAATTTGAAGATTAATGCATGTAAATCTTGGCTTAATCTAAACTTATTATTCTGTTAAATAAGTTTACATGCATATGGAATAAATCAACCTCACTTATAGCTAAATCTAGATTGAAACCTTCTTTGACATAGCTCTGTTAAAAATAGTTATTGTTTTCTAAATATTACAGTATTTAGAAATATGTTACTTTGTTCTATTCTTAAACATACATAAGTTACATTTTAATAGTGGTCTACAGTGATGTCACAAGAAGATTAGAGATATAAAATGCTTTTTTATTTAAAAAGTATAGTTCAGACAGACTATATGCTTAGGACAGTTTGCTCTAGTTTTGTGTCAGGGAGTTTCTATATCCACTGAGTTGGATAGACATGAATTTGAGCAAAATCCAGGAGTTAGTGGGGGACAGAAGAGCCTGGTGTGCCTCAGTCCATGGAGTCATGAAATCAGACATGACTTAGCGACTGAACAATAGCAGCAACAAAGTTTCTATGTATTCCTATAAAGACAAACACATACTTGATTTTTGATATGTACCAGGCACTGAGGATACATCGATGCGTCCCTCACTTCATGGAGCTTATGGAGTAAAAATAGTTGTTTTTAATTATGTTTAATAATTATTTTTACTCCATAAGCTTGATGAAGAGAGGGAGACACCAATACATCCCAGTGGCTTAGGGTTAAGAACTCACCTGCCAGTGCAGGAGGCATGAGTTTGATACCTGGGTTGGCAAGATTCCCCTGGAGGAAACCATGGCAACCCACTCCAGTATTCTTGCCTGGAGNTAGTTGTTTTTAATTATGTTTAATAATTATTTTTACTCCATAAGCTTGATGAAGAGAGGGAGACACCAATACATCCCAGTGGCTTAGGGTTAAGAACTCACCTGCCAGTGCAGGAGGCATGAGTTTGATACCTGGGTTGGCAAGATTCCCCTGGAGGAAACCATGGCAACCCACTCCAGTATTCTTGCCTGGAGAATCCCATGAACAGAGGAGCCTGGCGGGCTACAGTCCATGGGGTCACAAAGAGTCAGACACGACTGCAGCGACGGAGCATGTATGCAACAAATAAAATGATTCCCAATATGGTAAGTGCAGTGAAGAGAATACTACACAAAAGGCTGAATTAACTAACGTGTGTGTGTCCTGGAGATGTGCTTTAGTTGAGTGGTCAGGGAAGCTAAGAACGTGAAGGAACCAGCTGAGCAAAATGATGGGAGAAGATTACAGCATTTATATGGCTCTCACTTTCAGATTTCCAGTGGAAGTTGGAAATCTTAAAATGATGGGTTCCCTGCTATCCTTGGTGTTGATCTTTGGCTGGGTTGTTTTCTACATGCTCCTGAGCCTAACCTCTGGTGTTGGAATGTTCTTGAGAGTCTTGGTGGGCAGAGGTCAAAGAAAGTGAACTTCACTTAGGGATGGAAGGAAAGCCTTCTGGAGTGAAAGGATGCCATGCAGCTGCACCTTTCACTTCTTGATGCAAAGTTTATGAGCCTCCCAAGTGTAGAGGTGCTAGAGTTGAAAAGCATTTTTTATTAGGCTTAAGATTCTCATTGATTTTCATTGCCTCACAGGAATCACTGAGAACTACTTAGCCCTTTGATCACCCTTAAAACATAAGACTAGGATCTGTGTTTTCTAATCGCAAATTTACTTCTATTTTAGATAGCATGTCACTCACTAGGGCAAGCCATATTGAATTTTCTCTGCCTGCGAGTACCTAGATTTCAGTGTTCTAATACCTCTATGGGCTTAGTTTAGTTAAGGTTTGAATTCAAAATGTAGTTGATGAATAGATAGTGAAAGTGAAGCCGCTCAGTCCTGTCCAACTCTTTGCGACCCCATGGACTGTAGCCCACCAGGCTTCTCCGTTCATGGGATTTTCCAGGCAAGAATACTGGAGTAGGTTACCATTTCCTTCTCCAGGGGATCTTCCCGACCCAGGGATCGAACCTGGGTCTCCCACATTGGAGGCAGGTGCTTTAACCTCTGAGCCACCAGGGAAGCCCTGATGAGTAGATATGTGTTTAAAAAAAAATGATTCTAGCACCTTGCTAGAGTAATCTTCGCAAAGGATATAATTTGGCCTTCAGCTGATGGGAGGGTGTGCCCCCTGTGACAATATGAATGGTGAAAAAGACAGAAGTTCTATTTGGCAAGACTGCTTAAGAAATATGTCATTTTTTCCCCCTTGCATTCCTCAGTAGTTCATGAATGGGTTCTATCAGCTCCAGACAACGAGCACACTGAACCTCATCACAAATCAGAAAACAACAAAATAATGGCAAAAGCAACAATAACAACCAAAACTAAGTTAATTAAGGGTTTAGTGTGAAATATAGGATATTGGATTCCTTTTTATTGGAGTATAATTGCTTTATAGTGTTATGTTTCTGCTGTACAGCAAAGTGAATCAGCTGAATGCATACTTATATCCCCTCCCTTTTGGATCTTACAGTCCATCCCCATGCCACCCATCTAGGTCCTCACAGAGTACTGAGCTGAGCTCCCTCTGCCACAGAGTGCCTTCTCACTATCTATCTGTCTTACATGTGGTACTTGTATTTATGTCAAACCTAATATTTTACATATGGTACTTGTGTTTATATCAAACCTAATCTCCCAATTCACTCCACCCTCCCCTCCTCCCACCATGCCCACATGTCTGTTCTCTGTGTTTGTGTCTCTGATCCTAGCATATTGCGTTCTAATTCTTTTGACAACCTAATGTCTGTTAAAGATGTATGTGTGACTTTTTGTTACTGTCGACCATAAAAGTTTGTTAGTTAGTATCTACCATTCCTTGACCATAGGGAATAATAGTTTCCTTTGCCCAGATAACCTCTGTGTAGAGATGATAATGCAGCTGAGGAGAACCATGCAAAAACAGCTCCAAAATGAGCCAGAGAGATTCAGGATGCTTGGGGCTGGTGCACGGGGATGATCCAGAGAGAGGATATGGGGTGGAATGTGGGAGGGGGATTCAGGATTGGGAGCTCATATACACCCGTGGTGGATTCATGTCAATGTATGGCAAAACCAATACGGTATTGTAAAGTAAAATAAAGTAAAAATTAAAAATAATAATAATAAAAGAATGCAAAAAAAAAAAAGAGAGAGTGGAAGGAAGAAAAGGGGAGCATGAATGCATCTAGACATGGCCCTAGGTTTCATGGACACTCAGAAATCTTTTTGCACCATCAGAACTTCACAGAATGACATCACACCAAGTTTACTGCTGCCCTGGAGTGTTCCATTTCTTTTGATGACGGTTTTGCCTTCTTAGAATTTAAATAGTCTAATCAGATTTTGACAGTTGATGTTTATCTTAATTGAAACAGATTCTCTTCATCCTTTTGCTGTTAGACTCCTGCTTTGAGGCTGAAAGGTCACTTTAAATGGGCACGGCATGTGGGAAACCACATAATGAATTCAAATAAATTCATGTCTATTAAAAGGAGTTCTCTCTTGCTCAAGTTTCAGAGCTTACGTAGAATAAGCCAGTTGGGTTTTGTCTTAATTTCATTTCAAAGGAGCTTATTGTGCTTCTTCTTTAATGCTCTCATAACAGAAAATGGGAAAATTGTCAGTTTTCATTTAACCTTGTTCAGAAGAATGCGTTTTGCTCAGTGATTATGCTTATTTAAACTGAGTTTTTATAGCTGCTGCAGCTGTCAACAAATTTAAGAGGTATACTTTGGTTACATTGTTTAAGGTTTCTTTATATTATGTATCTTTAATGTATCAGCTCCACTCTTGAACTTTTTTCTAGCTGTTGGCCTGTGTAAAAGTGCAAAAATATATGTATAAAAATGTTCTACAGCAATTTTTATAATAGAAAACTAGAAATAGCCTAAATGCCAATTAGTATCAGAGAAGGCGATGGCACCCCACTCCGGTACTGTTGCCTGGAAAATCCCATGGACAGAGGAGCCTGGTAGGCTGCGGTCCATGGGGTCGCGAAGAGTTGGACATGACTGAGTGACTTCCCTTTCACTTTTCACTTTCATGCGTTGGAGAAGGAAATGGCAACCCACTCCAGTGTTCTTGCCTGGAGAATCCCAGGGACGGGGGAGCCTGGTGGGTTTCCATCTATGGGGTCACACAGAGTCGGACACAACTGAAGTGACGCAGCAGCAGCAGCAGCAGCCAATTAGTATAGGGCTCATTCAACAATTTTGTATAACATTAATGAAATACTATGTAGCTGTGAGGAATGTCTCTTATATACTGGTATAGAGTTATCTGTAGGTAATGTTTGCTGTTAATTACTATTACTGTCATAATTTGGAAAAATGGTACTCATACTCAGAGTTCTCCACTCATTAATCTTCTTTGTGTATCCCTTAAAGTTTATGTAAAAGCAAACAATGAAACTATAAATTCTATTCACTGCCCCTTTCACACAAAAAGAAGCATTGTCTACCTGTTCACTGTCCTGAAGGTTCCATTTTTCGCTTCCCAACATATTGGTACATGGAGAGGCTTCTTGCTTTTATTTTTGAAGGGAATTTATTGAGGTATAATTCACCTGCCATGTTAATCCCTCATTAAAATTATATAGCTAATGAATTATTAGTATATTCACAGAGTTGTGCAATAACACAATTCATTGTGGTATATTTTATCACCCTGGAAGAAACCCAGTTCCCCACAGCTGTCACCCTTCCACGTGACCTCTCTACTCCCAGCCCTAAGCAACTATTAATCTACTTTCGGCTCTATTAGGTTTGCCTGCTCTGAATATTTCTTTTAAATAGGATCATGTAATATGTTGTTTTTCCTGACTGACTTCTTCACTTAGCACAACGTTTTCAAGGTTCATCTATGCTGTAATGTGTATCTATCAGTATTTCGTTTCTTTGTAAGGACAAATAATATTCCATTGTATAGATACACCACCTTTAGTTTATTCATTCATCAGTTGTTAGACATGTGGGTTGTTTTCACCTTTTGGTTATCATGAGTTATACTACTTTGAATATTTATATAAAATTTTTCTTGTGTCCCAGTTCTGTGAACATATCATTGGTAAGTTTGATAGGGATTGCATTGAATCTGTAGATTACTTTGGGCAGAATAACCATTTTCACAATATTGAAACCAGTCAATACTAAAGGCAATCAACCCTGAATATTCATTGGAAAGACTGATAGTGAAACTGAAGCTCTAATATTTTGGCCACCTACTGCAAAGAGCTGACTCGTTGGAAAATACCCTGATGCTGGGAAAGATTGAAGGCATAACGAGAAGGGGATGACAGAGAGCAAGATGGTTGGATGGCATCACTGACTCAATGGACATGAGTTTAACAACCTCTGGGAGATGGTGAAGGACAGGGAAGCCTGGTGTGCTGCAGTCCATGAGGTTGCAAAGAATTGGACACGACTGAGCAACTGAACAAAAAGAACAAGAACGTGGTCTGGCTCTCCACCTGTTTGTGTCATCTTTGATTTCTTTCTTCAGTGTCTTACAGTGTTCTGCATACAGGTCTTTTGTCTCTTTAGGTAGGTTTATTCTTAGGTATTTTATTCTTTTAGTTGCAGTGGTGAATGGGCTGTATATGAAAACACAAAAGACCCTGAATAGCCAAAGCAGTCTTGACAAAGAAAAATGGAGCTGGAGGAATCAATCTTCCTGACTTCAGACTATACTATAAAGCTGCAGTCATCAAGACAGTATGGTACTGGCACAAAAACAGAAATATAGATCAATAGAACAAGATAGAAAGACCAGAGATAAACTTATCCACCTATGGATACCTTATTTTTGACAAAGGAGGCAAGGATATACAGTGAGAAAAGACAGCCTCTTCATGAAGTGGTGCTGGAAAAACTGGACAGCTACATGCAGAAGAATGAAATTAGAACACTTCCTAACACCATACACAGAAATAAACTCACAGAAAGATCCTCTGTGACCCACCTCCTGTGGTAATGGAAATAAAAACAAAAGTAAAAGCTTTTGCACAACAAAGGAAACAATGAACAAGATTAAAAGACTGTCTTTAGATTGGAAGAAAATAATTGCAAATGAAACAACTGACAAAGATTAATATCCAGAATATATAAGAAGCTCATGCAGCTCAATGTTAGGAAAACAAACAGCCCAATCAGAAAAGGAACAGAAGACATAAGCAGACATTTTTCCAAAGAAGATATATAAAATGTACACATAATTAATAAACACATGAAAAAATGCTCAATATCACTAATTATTATGGAAATGCAAGTCAAAACTACTGTGAGGTATCACCTAACATCAGTCAGAATGGCCATCATCAAAAAATCTACGAACAATAAATGCTGGAGAGGACGTGAAGAAAAAGGGACCCTCCTACACTGCTGGTGGGAATGTATACTGATATAGCCATTATGGAGAACAGTATGGAGAGTCTTTAATTTTTTTTAATTAATTAATTTTAATTGGAGGCTAGGAATAAATCTACCATATGACCAGCAGCCCTACTACGGGGCATATGCCCTGAGAAAACCATCATTAAAAAGGACACATGTACCCCAATGCTCATTGCAGCACTGTTTACAATAGCCAGGACATGGAAGCAACCTAGATGTCCATCAGCAGATGAATGAATAAAGTAGATGTTATACATATATACAATGGAATATAATTGTGTGCTTAGTTACTCGGTCATGTCTGACTCTTTGTGACCACATGGCCTGCAGCCTGCCAAACCCCTCTGTCCATGGGGGTTCTCCAGGCAAGAATACTGGAGTGGGTTGCCATGCCCTCCTCCAGGGAAAGTGGAATATTACTCGGCCATAAAAAATGAATTTGAGTCAACTTTTCATGAGGTGGATGAAACTAGAGCCTGTTACACAGAGGGAAGCAAGTCAGAAAAAAGAAAAACAGATTTAGTATTTTAATGCATATATATGGAATCTCGAAAAATCATATTGATGAACCTATGTGCAGGGAAGGAATGGAGAGGTGGATGCAAAGTGTGGACTTATGGACACAGTTAAGGAGGAAGTGAGTGGGACCAGTAGAGAAAGTAGCCATCAGCGGTCTATACACTATCAGGTGTAGGATGGATAGCTGGCGAGAAGTTGCTCTGTAGCACAGGGCACCCAGTCTGGCACTCTGTGATGACCTGGAGGGATGGAATGGTGGGAGGGGAGGGAGACTAGACAGGCAGGAGGGTGGTGTATGTATAATTATGACTGATTTGCATTGTTGTATGGCAGAAACCAACACAATATTTTTATAAGTTTTAATATTTAAATAGGAAAAAAGTTTTCTTGTGAAAAAATAATTATATATTTCTCATGAGTATGTACATAGTAGAATTGCTGTCTCTAACGATATGTATATGTTTAACTTTTATTTTTGTTTTTTACTATTTCCCAAAGTGGTTGTATTATAGCAGAAAGTTATTATATGGAATAACTGGATCATTATTGAATTAATTGTCTAGGTATATTTTTAAATAAAAAAATCAAGGTAAATGTTCCCAGTTTTGTAAATGTCCAAAGACTCTCGACATATATGGCATATGAAAACATGCATATGTTTTCGCCTTCCAGTGTGTTTCTGCATATGCAGTCTAGGCACTGGTAACAGTTGCAAGCTTTGGAGAAGAGATGGCTACCAGCTTGGGCATCTGAGGTGGAGGGAGGCTGAGTACTCACCATTTTGAATTAGAGGGATTTTTATTGTGTGTTGGAGAAGGAAATGGTAACCCACTTCAGTATTCTTGCCTGGAAAATCCCATGGACAAAGGAGCCTGGTGCGCTACAGTCCATGGGGTCACAAAGAGTTGGACATAAATGAGTCATTGAGCCCTTACTATGTGCACAAATTAATCTTTCAGATGAAAATGTGATTCATTCACGTAAAAAAAAAAGAGAGTGATTTTCTTGATACTCTCTGACCAATGATGGTTGTGCCAGAGGCTTGTTTATCGGTCATCCCGCCCTGGGAAGTATCAGTGCTGCACAACCCACTTTCTTCCCATCTGCCCAGTGTGATGTCAGTTTTAGTTGTTAGGGCAAAAAAAATTCCTGTCTGCTGTTCTAACTTTAAGAGCCAAGGTATCATTTTAAAAATCAGATATTGCTTCAGTTCAGTTCAGTCACTCAGTCGTGTCCGACTCTTTGCAACCCTGTGAATCGCAGCATGCCAGGCCTCCCTGTCCATCACCAACTCCCAGAGTTAACTCAGATTCACGTCCATCGAGTCAGTGATGCCATCCAGCCATCTCACCCTCTGTCTTCCCCTTCTCCTCCTGCCCCCAATCCCTTCCCGCATCAACTCTTCGCATGAGGTGGCCAAAGTACTGGAGTTTCAGCTTTAGCATCATTCCTTCCGAAGAAATCCCAGGACTGATCTCCTTTAGGATGGACTTGTTGGATCTCCTTGCAGTCCAAGGGACTCTCAAGAGTCTTCTCCAACACCACAGTTCAAAAACATCAATTCTTCGGCACTCAGCCTTCTTCACAGTCCAACTCTCACACCCATACATGACCACAGGAAAAACCATAGCCTTGACTAGATGGACCTTAGAAGGGCAAAGTAATATTTCTGCTTTTGAGTATGTTATCTAGGTTGGTCATAACAAGGTTTTTCTTCCAAGGAGTAAGCATCTTTTAATTTAGTTCACTCTAAAATAATGTTTCCCAAGTGTTGTATAGAAACTACATCAAAAGCAAAAAAAGAGGGGAAAAAAAAAAGTGAGCATCTGGGATTGAGAAACAAGATAGGTGGGTGAAATAAACATGAGAGATGCAGTAAGTGCTGAAAGCAGAGCTGCTTAGTCTGGAGCCCTTCAGTTTCCTGTACAGACTGTCCAGGTATTATGTGTTGGTGAGTGAAAGAGGGGACCTTCCTGCACAGCATCCATCACGTAGCTCTAAAATGGTTCTTTCCTTGCTTTCATCTGTGTTGGAAAATTAGCTGTTTCAGTGTGAGTTTTCCTAATTACTTAAGACAGAACATTTAGTGTGTGTGTGTGTGTGTTTCCTGTTTAAGTTCTTGGTGGTTAAGCACATTAGTAGATTCTGGTTTCTATCTTCGGTTAAATTAGCTTGTGTTATCGAATGATAAAAACACGACCCCATGCATTTGTTTGTTGATTTGTTCGTTCATCCTTGTGGTCACTCATTTACTCATTAAGCATTTATGTCTTTATGTCTCCAGCACTGCTGTGACACCACTGGTCAGTGTGATGGTTCCTTCTGTGGTGTTGGGTGGGGGGGTGAGGAATGATTTGCCACTGATAGCATCCTTTAATAGGCAAAATCCTTACTTTTTAAAAAATATATACTAACCAAACCTGATTTTCAAAACTACATGACTTTGATTCACTTAGTTCTGTAAAATGAAAAAAGGTCATGGCAGTGATCAACGTAGATTAACTTAAAAAACTATGAAAAGAATAAAGAGATTCTATACAAATAAGTCTTTAGGAATAATGTAAAAAAATTTGATTTTATACCAAATTTAGAAGACAAATTTTTCTTAGGGTTAAAAATTCTTTTTCAGAGGAATGAAACCACAGGTGAGTAAATGAATACATTTTTCTTCAATTATCATATATGTCCTGCCGTCGGGATGAGGAATATGCTATGTGGTGACTTTGTCTGGGGATGAAGGGAGGTTGAGTGATGGAATTAACAAAATGCCGCCAGAAGAAATATTACATCGGACTGACTTGCCTGTACAAGTAGATTTCTGGTTTCTGTCCTTGGTTAAATTAGCTTGTCTTATCAGATGACAGAAACATGCCATAGAAACAATGACCATCTTTTCCTGCAGAGTTCATTTTTGAAGATGCTTGTAACTAAAGAGAAGTCTTATTATATTTCATTTTATTTAAGTATAGAGCTATCTGATGTCACAAATTTTTTTCCTTTCATGTCATGATACGTTTTCCCTTTGGCGGGACTATTGTTTATTTTTAGAGAATACACTGATTAATCACAGTATTTTTTTCAGAAATAAATAGGGATTTTCGTGCCATGAGGCAACTAGTATTCCTTTACTAAATGTCAACAGAGTTAACAAAGAATTTTGTGTTGTAAAAAACTCACGGTTGCCTAGTTTTCTCTCTCATATATATATTTAAAAAGCAAGATTCTTTCACATTTTTATGTGTGGTGTGAAAGGAGAATGTGACTCTGCTGTTGATCATGATCTAATTGCAGTTGCTAAGGACCATGGCTTATATACATGGATTATATACATTGTCATGCTGGGAGCACAGGCCCCCAGTGAAGAAAGCCATGGCTAATATAATCAGTTGTTGTTATTGTTGTTCAATCATTGAGTCGTCTCTGACTCTTTGCGACCCCATGGACAGCAGCGCACTAGGACGCCCTGCCCTTCACTATCTCCCAAAGTTTGCTCATATGCATGTCCACTGAGTCAGTAATACTGTCTAACCATCTCATCCTCTGTGGTCTCTTTCTCCTCCTCCTTCCTAGCATGAGGGTTTTTTCCAATGAGTCAGTTCTTCATATCAGATCACCAAAGTATTGGAGCTTCAGCTTCAACATTAGTTCTTCCAATGAATATTCAGGGTTGATTTCCTTTAGGATTGACTGGTTTGATCTCCAGTATCCCTGGGTGTTTATTTCTAGATCTCTATCCATTTCTTACTATCAGTTCTCCGTTTACAGTTTCGATGACATGAATAATCATCTGAAGTCATCATTCAGTTATTAGAAAAGGAGGTTGACAAGGCATCTGTGTAGGGGAAACACTAATAGGATCTAGTTAGTTGGATGAGGCTTTCAGTGGGGGAGTCACCTGTGTACTGTTCCTATGCTCTACATGGTGGAGTGAAAACTCCAACCCAGGCTGCTGCACACCCAAGCCCCCACAATTGACCACTCTGCTGTGCTCTTTCTCCAGCAACTGCCTTAATACAGCTTTTTAAAATAAAGCATAGCACAGTCATGGCTTGCCCCTAAGTCAAATACGAAATGTGTACTATTTCACAGGTTCTAACCATGTTCTGTTGTTGAGGACTCCTTTTATTTTATTCAAACAGGAAAACATTATTAATTTAAACTTCTTTGCCTTGTAATCTGCAAAATATTTACAATCAAGGCATACTAACCCCCACATTTTCTTTTATTACAATAAATGGTATTATAAAAGCAATTCATGTGCACTGTAGAAACTTGAAAATATAAAGAAATGCAAATATAAATTACTCATAACCTCCTCACTCTCCAAAATGACCACTGTGAATTCTCAGATATTTTCTTCAAGTATAATATGGTACTAATAACAGTCATGTGGTTCCTATACTTTTACTTCAGCTTTTTAAAAAGTTAACATTTTATAATGAGTGTTTTCCCATATCATTTCATATTATTTGAAACACTACTTATATGCATGCACATATTCTGCCTTAATACATTTCATATTTGCCTTTTGTTGGACATTTAAGCTGTTTCTAATTTTCCCCCAAATTAAAAAAATTAGCCACTCTGTGAATTTTCTATTTGCCTATTAGTTGTTTTTCTCTTGTGGTGTATAGTTTTTCTCATTGGTTGTAAAAGTTCTTTACATGTTAGATACTAATCTTTTCTATCTCACATTTGTAGTAATTATATATTCTACTTTTTTTTACTTTTGTTTATGGTATTTTAGGTAGTTAGGTCTATTGTTTGTTTTTCTCTTGTAACTTCTTCCTCTGCTTTAACAGTATCAGGGTTTTTTTTTTTTGTACTAAGAACAGATAAATATTTAGCCGTATTTTCTTATCATATTTGCCTTTTGTTGGACATTTAAGCTGTTTCTAATTTTCCCCCAAATTAAAAAATTTAGCCACTCTGTGAATTTTCTATTTGCCTATTAGTTGTTTTTCTCTTGTGGTGTATAGTTTTTCTCATTGGTTGTAAAAGTTCTTTACATGTTAGATACTAATCTTTTCTATCTCACATTTGTAGTAATTATATATTCTACTTTTTTTTACTTTTGTTTATGGTATTTTAGGTAGTTAGGTCTATTGTTTGTTTTTCTCTTGTAACTTCTTCCTCTGCTTTAACAGTATGAGGGTTTTTTTTTTTGTACTAAGAACAGATAAATATTTAGCCGTATTTTCTTTGTGAATTTATTTTTTACATAATTCTTTAATCCGCTTGGAATTTATTTATTTTTTGGAATAGCTGGGCTTTTTTTTTTTAACTTAATTCGTTTATGTATTTCTGGCTATGCTGGGTCTTTGCTGCTTCTCAGGCTTTTCTCTAGTTGCGGTGAGCGGGGACTGCTCTTCATTGCGGCGTGCCAGCTTCTGATCGTGGTGGCTTCTTTTGTTGGGGAGCAGAGGCTCTAGGTCATGAAGTCTAAAGCAGCTGTGGCCCCCTGGCTCTAGAACACAGGTTCAATAGTTGTGGCACATGGGCTTAGTTAATCCACAGCCTGTGGGATCTTCCACGATCAGGAATCGAACCCGTGTCTCCTGTATTGGCAGGCAGAGTCTTCGCCACTGAGCCACCAGGAGAGCCCCTGGAATTTATTTTAATATGAGGATCCAAGTTTACCTTATTTCCAAGTAGTTAATCGTGTGTTCCAGGACCACTTGTTAAATACCTCCTGCTTTTCTTATTCTTTTGTCAGGGCTTCCTAGGTGGGGCTAGTGTTAAAAAAACCTGCCTGCCAATTTAGGAGATTCAAGAGATGCAGGTTCGATCCCTGGCGCGGGAAGATCCCCTGGAGGAGGGCATGGCAGCCCACCCCAGTATTCTTGCCTGGAGAATCCCATGGACAGAGGAGCTTGGCGGACTACAGTCATGGGGTCACAAAGAGTCAGACATGCCTTAGCACACACATGCATCAGATTTTATGTTTCATCTATCATATGTAGATTTCATACTTGTCATGTGTAAAATTACTTTTAACAATTAATATCATAAAAGGAACTAGCAATAATTTTAAAAACCTATGCAGTTCATTGATACAAACATATTAAACCATTATAATTGTCTAACTTTTTACATTTGCCTTCGATAACTTTTTATTGCTTGTGTCTATTTGTTAACCTTTGTAGAAATCTTTATCCTTTCTTGTCTCACAGACTTGATAAGTTAATTACACTAGTATAAGGCAAAATGAGAGAGATTAACACCTGGAATGAGCACTTTCGTTGGGATAAAGCAGAGATTGGTAGGACCTGGTGATAGGTTGGTGGAGGAGTTAGGTGAAAGCAAGCAGTGGACAGCCCAGTGGGAGCTGGGGAAGGTTCTATCTGGCCAGGAATGACGGCAGTATCATCTACCAACTGGTATTTGGGAACAAAACATAAACATACTAGGGTCCTAACAAGTGGTTCAAAGCAGGTGACTCTTAGAAATACATGCCCAGAGTATAGACAAGACAGCTTAGTGGAATGTGGAAAGAAAATAGTGTATTTTTTTCTCATCCTCTCAGAATTTATCTTGTAGTGTATTTTGTAAAGTATATAATATTTTGGTATAGTAATGTAAGAATATAGCTTATTAAAAATAAATACCAGATTACAGGGTTTGCGTTTAGAAATGTGCTGTTCCATTAGATTGGACATCCCTGGTCTAGATCCTATGACCCCAGGAAGGTCTATAAAGTGAAAGTCACTCAGTCGTGTCAGACTCTTTGCCACCCCATGGCCATGGAATTCTCCAGGGCAGAATACAGGAGTGGGTAGCTGTTCCCTTCTCCAGGGGATCTTCCCAACCCAGGGATCGAACCCAGGTCTCCCACCTTGCAGGCGGATTCTTCACCAACTGAGCCACAAGGGAAGCCCAAGAATACTGGAGTGGGTAGCCTATCCCTTCTCCAGCAGATCTTCTCTACCCAGGATTTGAACCAGGGTCTCCTACATTGCCAGCAGATTCTTCAGCAGCTGAGCTATCAGGGAAGCCCCAAGGTCTGTAAACCTGTTTGTATTTCAGGGATAGAATAGGAACAGAGCAGCCAAGCCTGCATCTGACAGTCATATGAACTGGAGTCTCAGAAAGGAGTACAGGCACAAAAAACCAAGGAGGAAGACAATAGTGAGATGGGCATATATTCAAAGTGACCGTGGGAAGGGTGGCATGATGCCATCTCCCAGAATGATGATGAAGGGCCACTAAATTTGCTCCTGTTTAAAATCAAAATTATTCCTAGAGAGTAGGGAGGAACAGAGTAACAGGTGACATCCAAGTGACCTCAGATTGTAGAACCTGTATTCAAAATCACCTATTCCTCAGGTTTCCATTTTTCAAGCAAATTTCTAATATGAAATAGAGGGAGTCTTAGATCAATAATGTAATTGAGGGTTCCATTCCATTTCTGTTTAAAAAAACCCATCAATAAAAAGTTGTACAGTAGATTTTATCAGTGTAAAAGGCCATTGTTTTCAGTCTGGCCAAACAACCCAGCCCTCCTCGGAAGTGTCTATTATGGAGCTTCTGGGAAGCTGAAATTGCCCTTAACCTTGAACGAATATAGGCAGGGCCTCTTATTTATGTTTTACTTAGGAAATGTAGGCTTCTTCTGTATTAAATGGTGCTCATAAACATTAAAAATACTAACCCACCTGCTGAAAATCAGCACTCTGTTTTCACAAAAATTGTTCCCAATATTTGTTCTATTTTTAGAAGATAACCATCAGGGAGAGTATACACGCTAGGGTTCTTATTTAGCTATTTGTTGAGGTACTTTGTTTCTTTCCCATTTTGATCTTATATCAACTAAGAGTGGACTTTAAGCTATGCTATCATGTATTAATATTACAGGAAAAATAAAGTACAAATCATCCTTAAAATACAGAATCACATTTTGTGCCTACCAAGAGTTTAACTTCTGAAATAATTGATCATTACTGCAGATTGATTGTTAGTAAGAAATAGATGAAAACTTCACCCTTCACTGTAAAGTCTTCTAATTTGCCTGCAATACAGGAGACCTGGGTTCAATCTTTTGGTCAGGAAGATCCCCTAGAGAAAGGAATCGCTACCCACTCCAGTATTCTTGCCTGGAGAATCCCATGGACAGATGAGCCTGGCAGGCTACAGTCCTGGGGTTGCAAAGAGACACAACTGAGTGACTAACACACACTCACAATTTCTTTTTTGAAATAGTCAGTGCTTCAGACTAGAGCCACCACAATATACATACATAGTGTACAGATCATGAGAACAACTCTTTTTGAGAACTCTGTGACAGAGTAAAAAACTCATAATTTTCACACTTTGGAATTGCTTTTGCTTTGCATAACCATAAAGAGAAAGGTAATATTTTTAGCTAAAATAAGGAATGCTGCTGCTGCTGCTGCTAAGTCGCTTCAGTCGTGTCCGACTCTGTGCAGCCCCAAAGATAGCAGCCCACCAGGCTCTGCCATCCCTGGGATTCTCCAGGTGAGAACACTGGAGTGGGTTGCCATTTCCTTCTCCAATGCATAAAAGTGAAAAGTGAAAGTGAAGTCGCTCGGTCATGTCCAACTCTTGGTGACCCCATGGACTGCAGCCCACCAGGCTCCTCCATCCATGGGATTTTCCAGGCAAGAGTACTGGAGTGGGGTGCCATCACATTAATTCTTTGCTTTTTCTAGATTTTAGATACATAAATATTTTACCATAAGAAGGTAAGATATTTATTTATATGTTCACGTCTTTATTCTTTAAAAGTATTTATTGAACAAGTGCTATGTGCTCATATGACCTGTGTTCTATATAACAGTAAGAGATAATCTGCTCATCTATATTATGTATCTGAGTGAAATATTTAATCTATCACAATGTCGCCCTTTAAAGGAATTGTTTACTGTGTGCCTTTTAATGGAAGAGCATTTGCTAATTTAACAAGCGTCGCAGAACACATGTCATTAATTAGCTCAGTTAGCGTGGCTATGGGACAGATAGTCCTGTAAATCAACTGCTCTTAAAGTCATTAATTAACTGACTTAGTTTCATGGCAGAGGCATGTATTTCAATTAGACTGTGGTTCCTGTTATTATCAAATGAGGTCAAGTATACAAAATAATGTAAAAAGTCATGTTTAATGGTGCATGGGTATATATGTATATGGGTGCAGGTGTTTTTACACACAAAAATATGTAATATAAGCCTTATGACTTGTAACTGAAATAATGTTCACAAAATTTAATTGGATTCTCATCCCATAACATATGCATACATGTATACACATGTACTTACACAGTGATAAGAGTATTTATGTATTTTAATGATATTAATATTTAATTTGGGGAGTTCTGACAAAGAAATAAAATACTTGTGCTTTATCTGAGTGAAGATCCGCATCTGGAACTATAAAAATGAGCTTATTCCAGATTGTTGACTAATTTGATTATCTTTACTTTTTATTAGTATGTTGACTTGCATGTAGATCCAGCCTTCCTTTCAAGAGGGGACAAACATGGAGATTGAGCCCATAAATGGTCTCTCTTCTCCCAGTAAGAGCACCCATATTAAAAGGATAGAACTCTTCACGGTTGAAAATATCACATAAGGTTAATATAGTGCCCATCTGGTGATATCTTTTAAAATCAGATTTATTAAGATCAGAGTTGGTTTTGACTAGGGCTGTGACATTAACCACTATTATTTAGTAGGAGATGGGAGGTCTAATGGATAACAGTCTGTTTCTCTTCAGACATTTATGTGTTTTTATTAGGATAACGAATAATGAATACAGAATTATCAACATTATTCTGTGTAGTTTTTTTGTTTTAAATAATATCTGTAATGTCAAGCTAGCTTTCATTGCATAATCTAACCACACACCAAGCCTACAGTGAAACAAACCAGAGGTTGAAATGTGTTTATTGCCATCGGCTCTTAAAGAAACCTCTGAGAAGTTTGCCTCAATATTTAAAAAGAAAAAAAGAGATGGGTACTTTTCTGAATAGATGTTATTGTGTTGCTCAAACAAAGCTGACTCTGTAGAAGAGAGATGGATTGCTTTGTCTTTGACCAGTGACCATCATCACCTGAAGAAAACTCACCAGCATCAATAAGAATTTTCAACAAAAGTTTAGTTGCTGTTCAAGCAGAAAACAACAGGGATCGACCAAGGATCCCACACTGCCAAGAAGCACTTTGAGGCTTCCCTGTTAGCTCAGATGTTAAAGAAGCCGCCTGCAATGCAGGAGACCCTGGTTCGACTTCTGGGTTGGGAAGATCCCTCAGAGAAGGGATAGGCTACTCACTCCGGTAGTCTTGGGCATTCTTTGTGGCTCAGTCGGTAAAGAATCCACCTGCAATGAGGGACACTTATTGAGGCTTCCCTGTTAGCTCAGATGTTAAAGAAGCCGCCTGCAATGCAGGAGACCCTGGTTCGACTTCTGGGTTGGGAAGATCCCTCAGAGAAGGGATAGGCTACTCACTCCGGTAGTCTTGGGCATTCTTTGTGGCTCAGTCGGTAAAGAATCCACCTGCAATGAGGGAGACTTAGGTTTGATCCCTGGGTTGGGAAGATCCCCTGGAGGAGGGCATGGCAACCCACTCCAGGATTCTTGCCTGGAGAATCCCCAAGGACAGAGGATCCTGACGGGCTGCAGTATATGGAGTCACAAAGAGTCAGACGTGACCCAGCACAGCACAGGAGTCAAACCCACACCCCCCACTTTGGAAGGTGAAGTCTCACCCACTGAACCGCCAGGCAAGTCCCTTGAAATGCTTTTGAGAGGCCTGAAACCATTTTTCTGTCTCCTGAGAGGGGACTGGGTTCAAATTCACTTGTATTTCGTCTTTGCCATTTGCCTAGCTTTGTGCTCCATCCCTGTTTCTCATTTTCTCGACTAACGTCCCAGAACCCTGTGTGGCATCAAGCTGTCTGCATTTACAGATGACAAAACCAAGATGCAGAGAGCCTAAGAAATCTGCCCAGGCGCAAAGCTATTGGCAGAGCCAAGATGTGAGGCCAAGTCAGGGTTCTAATACACACATACCTACGCGTGTGCTCAAACTCAGTTGAAAGTAAAGTGTTGATAGGGATCAGTATGACAACTCCATGATAAGTAGAAGTTTGGGTTTGTTAAGGTCTTTTAAGAACTCAGAAGGCTTACTGCCAATTTTACTTTTCTCTTAAGTATTTTCTCCCATTGCTGGCATGTACAATTATAAAAAGAAATTAGAGATAAACAGATAACAATTTCCTGGCTGCCTTCATGTCTGTGAGCCTGACACAAATCCCAGAAGGAAAAATATGCTGTAAGGAGGCTTATGTGATATTGCTTATTTAGGGATCCTTTGACCGCTTATTTACAATATCCAGTTACAGCCACGTTACTTTCCTTTTTGGGAAGAGCACACATTTGCGTGACCATTCTCTTGGCGGAAGCTGACACTGCCTGCCACTTCCAATATGTCCTTGTGTGCCCAAGCTCATAATGGCAACATTTGAGTTCAGAGCTCCCCAAGAGCACAATTACCACCAAATTCACCACTGATGGGACCTCAGAGGCCTCTTTGTTAGCCAGGAACATGCAGACATGCTTCATTTTGTATCATAAAGATATTTCCAAAAGTAGTTTCTCACTGAATTATTTTCCAATAACATATTTCTCTAAGCACAAAATAAACACATGTTCCTTGTGGAAAAACAGAACCACAGAAAATACGCATTACAATATATAAATAACCTGCAACAGTAGCATCCAGGGGTAGGCATCATTCAAACAGGTTGATTTATTTCCTGTATAAGTTTTTTAAACACACAGATACGCACACATTTTCAAATGCATACGTATATGTAAATACATGAATAAACAAAAATATTAGGTCCAAAAGACTGAATATTTGAGACATGTTTATTGCTATATAAATCCTACTGTTGCTGAGTATCAAATGACTGTCAGGACTCTATATATAATCATTTTTTTTTTGGTTACATTTCTCACTTTGCCTTTGAAATAAACATTTTCCCATATCATCTAGTGTTCCAGGAAAACCTGATATCCTAATGGTGGCATAGAATCCATTTTAAATAAAATGACATATTTAGCTATTCTTTCAACTGTTACACAGTTGAATTTTCTGCCTTTTGCTGTTATAAATAATAAATAATAGCTCTTTGAGCATCTTTGTGATAGAAATCTTAATCTGCATCTGTGATTAATTACTTAAGCAAAATTCTAGGAAATACCATTACAAGGCCAAAGAGCTTAAATGTTTATAAATCTCTCAATACACACTGTACTGCCAGATGTTTTTTCTTTTTTTCTTTCTTGATTTTTCTTTCATTTTTTAATAGCAAGATATTGAAAAGGGTTTTTTAAAACCCCTTTTAAAGAAAATTTCTCTTTCCAAAGTAATAAATGGGGTTTGTTTTAAAAAACAATAATTGGTAATTGATATTTAATAAAAGATGAATTTTCATAATATTTTATCTAGTCAGACATTTTTGTTTTACAGATGGGAAATTAAGGCTTGTGTGCAAGACAGAAGACAGAGTAGAACTAAAATCTGTCTTCCAAGCCTGGTCAAAGGCAGTCAAATTTATGTTATCAGTTCAGTAGACAAACAGCTTGAGTTTCCTTTTTTGGTGGTAGAGAATCTATCAGTGTTTCTTTAAATATGGTGATGTGTTTTCACTCATACAAGTAGGGCCTTGACAGCAAAATGAGAATCATTTGGCTCATTCCAATTCATGTAGCAATAGCATTCTATGAAATCCATGCTACACAGACAGTGATTCTCAAGGTATGGTGTGCATCAGAAATGCTGTATGTATATTGTTTTTAAATGTGGGGTCTTGGGATTTCATCCTTAAGACTGATTCAGTAGCCCTGGATAAGACTTGGAACTATTCATTTAACAAGCAACCAATTAATTCTGGGGCAAGTTGTCTAAGGCCGCACAGTGAGAAATATTGGTATGATGATAAAAAAAAAAAAGATCTGTCTGATGTTGGTGCTTTGACAGTAGCTCTAATCTGTAACTGACTTGACTTCTGTCTGCCTTCGTTTTCTTATTTATAAAAAGGGGAGAGAAATACTAGTTTTCTCCATCCAAGATTGTTGTGAGGAAGAAGTAAAACAAGCTGTGCGAAAGCATTTAGCACAATCCTCCATAAACAAACCCTCAATAAACAGTAATTCATTGGCACCGCTGTCATTGGCATCATGTCTATGTCGTGATTCCTGCACCGGCTTATTGGAATGGATGCTTTTAAATGGATGGCATTGTCAGTGGATTATTTATTAATTGTGATTTGCCCTGTTGTTCCTTTTGACGTGACTGAATTCTGTTTACTTAGATATTTCCTTTTTTCTCTCGTCTCCATCGACTCACACCACTATGGTTGAAACTGAATTGAGGTCACATGCAACAGGACCTACCCAGAGAGTTTGATAAGGCCAGTTGGAGAAATATCGATGAGTCTTGCTGCAAATACAATGGTGATTCTGCTGCTCAACAGCTCAAGAGACCCCATTAGAAAGAGTCGGTTCTCCCGAATACTGTTGAGCTATAATTTGCCCATAGTATCAGCCATGGCATCTGTTTGCATAGTTAATTCCTCCTCCACTGGTCCAGCAATAAAACCTGTGTAAAACAGAGAGACTTCTTTAAGTGATGTTGAAGTCTATATATAGCACATACATTCAATAAATAGTTATTATTCCTATACATGGTATCAGAACTGTGTTAGGTGCTGAGGATACAGAAATTAAAGTACTTTAATCCTGTTGCTTCTGAGATGGTCTTTCTGGACAAGACAATATGATACAGAACCTTTAGGGACCATTCAGTTCATGGCTACTTCCTACTAAAGACAAATGTATCTGAACTTACTGGCTGCTAGATATTCCAATGTCAAATAGTTCTAATTTGGCTGAAGAGTCTACTTGGATTAAATAGGCTTCTTTAAAGCACAAGCAAGTCTTAAGAGAAAGTAGCATCACAGTAGCAAAACCTCTGTATAATCCCCAAAGAAAATTCCACTCAAAGGCCTTCTTGTTTCAAGTCATATTTAGTTAAACTACATAACTTAGCCATTCCCCTGAGTGTCAGTGGAATTTCTCCCAGCGCTGTGAGTTTGTCAAGTCAAGTTACTCTGCCTCCTGACGCATGGAAAGAGACAGCATTTATTGAGAGGTTATTGTATGTCAGCCCTTAAAGTAGGTACTTACTTGTGTTCTCATTAAAACCTTCTAGCGGCCCTTTCTTACACCTGGGATCTTGTAAAGACTACACCAGGAGTAGAACAATAGCCTTGTAAGGTTCAGGATGCCAAGAAGCTGTTTTGCTCAAGTGCAGGAGAAGCCATTGCTGCCAAGTGCTTGTGGCTGGCACAGGCTGGTGCTCCTTGGAAAGAGCAGGGGCCATGGCTAGACCCATTGTCCTGCCTGGGCAGGCCACGCCGGGTAGCAGACCTAGCTGTTTGCTGCTGCTGCTGCTGCTGCTAAGTCACTTCAGTCGTGTCCGACTCTGTGTGACCTCATAGACGGCAGCCCACCAGGCTCCCTGTCCCTGGGATTCTCCAGGCAAGAACACTGGAGTGGGTTGCCAGTTCCTTTAATGTCCTTTTATTGATAGTTTTACTTGAAAAGCCTTTTGGTTTTCATGGTAAGTGGACTATCCTTAACTGGTTTTAACTTTGTCCCCATTTCATAGCAGAAATTCTTAACTTGGAATCTACAAAGAGACTTTCAGTTCAGTTCAGTCGCTCAGTTGTGTCCGAGTCTTTGCTACCCCATGAATCGCAGCAGGCCAGACCTCCCTGTCCATCACCAACTCCCGGAGTTCACTCAGACTCACATCCATCGAGTCAGTGATGCCATCCAACCATCTCAACCTCTGTCGTCCCCTTCTCCTCCTGCCCTCAATCCCTCCCAGCATCAGTCTTTTCCAATGAGTCAACTCTTCGCATGAGGTGGCCAAAGTACTGGAGTTTCAGCTTTAGCATCATTCCTTCCAAAGAAATCCTGGGGCTGATCTCCTTTAGAATGGACTGGTTGGATCTCCTTGCAGTCCAAGGGAGTCTCAAGAGTCTTCTCCAGCACCACAGTTCAAAGGCATCAATTCTTCAGCGCTCAGCCTTCTTCACAGTCCAACTCTCACATCCATACATGACTACTAAGGTCCGCCTTGACTAGACAGACCTTAGTCGGCAAAGTAATATCTCTGCTTTTTTATATGCTAAGAATCTGTAACTTGCTTAAAATAATAACAGTAAAAATTTACAAATCACTCATCATCCCACTACACATGATCTATCTTATTTAAACCTCATCATGGTCCTACCGAATAGGTACTGTTTTTATTTCCATTTTTGAAGATAAGGAAAATAAAGTTTAATATCTTGCAGAAAGTCTATAAGTATGCAGCAGCAGAGTAAGGGTTTTAATCCAGGCTGTCTGGATCCCAGCTAAAACTCATAGGCTTAACCACTAGGCCATACTGAACTTTATGGAATTATTTCCAAAAGGGTGTGTGGGTGTGTTTGAAAAAAAAAATTTTTTTTTCGAAAGGCTTACATTTCTGGAGACTTTAAAGTCATTTTATTCTTAAAAGGATCTCTTTTCTTTTAAATTGAACTGTAGTTTATAGTCGGAGAAGGCAATAGCAACTCACTCCATTACTTTTGCCTGGCAAATCCCATGTCACGTTAGTTTCAGATGTTCAACACAGTGATTCAGATATAAGTATTCTTTTTCAGATTCTTTTCTCTTATAGGGTATTGTGAAATATTGAGTATAGTCCCTCTGCTATTCAGTAGGTCCTTGTTGCTATCTCTGAGCTCTAAAATTTGAAACCCTCTGCTATCTAGTTGCTATATATATGGACATTTACTAGAATGACCTGAGTAGAAACAATCTGTTCTTTACCTGTGGGGAATCTGTACTTGAGTTATCAATTGAACCATTTGGTTTGTTCACCAGGAAGGTCTACAGGTCTTGAGCCAAGAGTCCAGTGCTTCCAGACCTGCATCACTCCTTCCCCGTGCCATCTGACCACATCTCTCCCAGGAGCACAACGCAGGTTGATATCAGCTTTGAAAATAAAATCTGTGTCACTCATGTAATCTCCAGAGAACTTGGAAAACTGCAGGAAACTCAGAAGCCGGTGGGCTCAGGGGCAAAGAAATCATAAATTCACAACCACCACCACCCCCCATTTAGCTTTATCATATCTTGCCAAAACTGGCATGGAATGGAATGTGCTATTCAAGAGTAAAGAATTTTCAATTGGTTTATTGTAGTGAAATTTGCTTTTTTTGGAACCAGGATCAAAGTCATGTCCTTTCTTTGCCCTAAGAAAGGCACAGCCACATAAAAGGAAAGTCTTAGAATCTGAGCAATAACAAGATTGTGTTGTGATATAATCTGTAAATATACCAACACCTCCCTTAAGAATATAATCGGACCCCCTGAACGGAGGAGGTTGTATGTTGGCCATTAATTTCAATCACTGGAAGGGTTGCAAATCTTAATTTCATTAATGTTTCACTGGCCTCAAGATTAATGCAATGAGCCAAATTATAACCATCTTATTAAAATATGGGAAATTTCAGTGTATTTAAGTAGAAAAGAACAAAAAGGGAATTAACATTTATTGAATGCATATCACTTTCAAAACACCGTCTTGGGTGCTTTCATATTCATTAGCTCATTTTGGCTTTCTACATGTAAGTGGTTTATAATCCCTTTTCAACAAGTGTGGAAGCTCAGGCTGAGAGAGTCTAAGGAGCTTTGCTTAAGGTCCCAAAGCTGGCAGGAAACTGAGCCTCTTTACAACCAGATCTGATTCCAAAGTCCATGCTCTTTCTACTAAGATATGATATTTGAGGGGAACTAAATAGCATTGGGGAACCTAGTTTTGATCAATTGCATCAGTATTTAATAAAACCACTGGATCCTAGAGAAGCCATGAAGTATAGTGGATATAAACTTGGATTTCAGGCAGGTTACTTAACTTCTATGAGCACCATTTCTTTATCTAGCATGTTGCGCTGTTCTCAACCTAGTTTTGATCAATTGCATCAGTATTTAGTAAAACCACTGGATCCTAGAGAAGCCATGAAGTATAGTGGATATAAACTTGGATTTCAGGCAGGTTACTTAACTTCTATGAGCACCATTTCTTTATCTAGCATGTTGCGCTGTTCTCAATCACTCAATGGTGTCTGACTCTTTGTGACCCTATGGACTGTAGCCCACCAGGCTCCTCTGTCCACGGGATTCTCCAGGCAAGAATACTGGAGTGAGTTGCCCTTTTCCAGAGGATCTTCCCGACCCAGGGATCAAACCTGTGTCTCCTGCATCACAGGCAAATTCTTTACCCACTGAGCTATCTGGGAACCTACCTAGCATAGTAATAAAAATAAAATTTTAAGATCCATTTGAAATGGATCTAAAACACTGAGAATAGTCTATTCTCTGATTTTTTTGTCTATTGTTTTTATTGTGTTATTCTTGGAATAAGGCCCATCGAACAGGGCAGTAGGATCCCCATGGACAGTAAATCTTCCACTGTGTGGGCTGTCTGGAAGGGTTCGCCTTTGGGAGCTGCTAGAATATCAGCTCTAATTCTGTCAGGGATGCAGTGGCAGAGAGCAGGGTGGAGGAGAGCTTGACAGATCCTCCAGTCTCCAGTGCAGAGAAGTGTCATCAGAGTAATCAGTGTTAAAGCTTGAAAGATGCTGAAGACCACACTGTCTCCCAGGGACATCAGCCAAAGTTTGAAGCATCCAGGAGAAAGTATCAGTATAACAACACATAATGGTTAGAGCACTGATATTTAGACCCCATATGGTAGATTTAGGGCTTCCCCTGTAGCTCAAATGGTAAATAATCCACCTGCAGTGCAGGAAACCCTGGTTCAATTCCTGCGTCAGGCAGTTCCCCTGGAGAAGAGATAGGCTACCCACTCCAGTATTCTTGGGCTTCCCTGTTGGCCAGATGCCTGCAATGTGGGAGACCAGGGTTCAATCCCTGGGTTAGGAAGATCCCCTGGAGGAGGGCATAGCAACCCACTCCAGTATTCTAGCCTGGAGAATCCCTCTGGACAGAGGAGCCTGGCAGGCTACAGCCCATGGGGTTGCAAAGAGTCATACTCGACTGAGTGACTAAGCACACACATAGTAGATTTAATTCTGGGCTCCCAAAATTGTGAAATTATAAAATTGCCTATTTTACTTTACCAAACAGAACTCCAGCAAGAATATGGAGAAAACCCTTCTGTAGTTACACTCTCATTCATGTTTGCCATTGCTCGCGTGTGTGTGTGTGTGTGTGTGTGTATGTGCATGCATGCACTCAGTCTGTCCAACTCTGAGACCCCATGGACGTAGCCTGTCAGGCTCCTCTGTCCGTGGAATTTTCAAGGCAAGAATACTGGAGTGGGTTGCCGTTTCCTTCTCCAGGGCATCTTTCCAACCCAGGGATCAAACCCACCTCTTTTGTGTCTCTTGCATTGGCAGACAGGTTCTTTACCACACTATCACCTGGGAAGCCTTTGCCATTGCTCAGGTGGTATTTATTTTGGTAACAGGAATACCTGACCTTCCAGGGGCAATTTAATCTCCTCAGTTCCAAAGATTTTCTCTCTGCAATAAACAGCTAAGGTTTCTAGTGATTCCCGAGGACATGGATCTCACATTACTTACCGTATTATAGTCAAAAATATCTTTGCTCTTCCTTCCTACTATATACAAGACTGGAGAATAAAAGAGATGATAACATGTTGCTTTATGTGCTTTGACATTACCAGTAGTATATATTTTTGTCATTATAATTTTTAACTATGGTGAAACAGGTAAGAGATTTTCCAGGTGAAGTAGAGCCTGTGACATAGTATTCAAAAGGAATCATTCTGATTCTGGAAAACTCTTTCTAAAGGATGGCACCCTTTATCTCCTTCCTGTTCTTTCTGTTTGGTGATGGGATGGGGAAGGGAAGAGGCAGATTCAGGAACGTCAAGTGAGAACGTCAAAGGCAGCAACTGGAGCTGTTCTATGAAGGTCAAAGGACTTTGTTTCCTATTCCATTCATAAATCCATGAGAACAGATATCTCACTGTGTTTAAATACAAAATGCACACTCCCATTTCTTTTTTCTATTAAAAAAAAAAAAGTGAGTTCTCACCTGTTGTCCAGATGTTCATCTGATTACCATTATCTACTGATCCATATAGAAATAGCAGGGTTACAGTGTGCCTTTTGTTCCTGTTTTGTAAGAGTTATTAGTACATTTGGTTGAGAAGCACAAAGGCCAATTGAGCACATATCAGCTACTATGCTAGATACTTATTTTCTCCATTTCATGGAGGGAAACTGAGACATGGAGAAGTTGAGTAACTTGGCCAAGCTCACATGGCTAAGAAGAGAGAAAATTAGGTTTTGAACCCAGATAGCCTAGACCATGTATTATTTCCTTTAATGAATTTTTTTTTATTGACGTATAGTGAATGGAGGAGCCTGGTGGGCTGCAGTCCATGGGGTCGCTAGGGGTCGGACACGACTGAGCGACTTCACTTTCACTTTTCACTTTCATACATTGGAGAAGGAAATGGCCACCCACTCCAGTGTTCTTGCCTGGAGAATCCCAGGGATGAGGGAGCCTGGTGGGCTGCTGTCTATGGGGTCACATAGAGTCGGACACGACTGAAGTGACTTAGCAGCAGGTGATTTATAGGAGATGGCAATGGCACCCCACTCCAGTACTCTTGCCTGGAAAATCCCATGGATGGAGGAGCCTGGTAGGCTGCAGTCCATGGCGTCGCTGAGAGTTGGACATGACTTAAGTGACTTCATTTTCACTTGTCACTTTCATGCATTAGAGAAGGAAATGGCAACCCACTCCAGGGTTCTTGCCTGGAGAATCCCAGGGACAGTGGAGGCTGGTGGGCTGCCATCTATGGGGTCGCACAGAGACGAACACGACTGAAGCGACTTAGCAGCAGCAGCAGCAGGTGATTTACAATGTTGTGTTAGTTTCAAGTGTTTAGCAAAATGATTTAGATTCTTCTTTTCTGAATCATATTTTTCCTTTACAGTTTATTAGAAAACATTGAGTAGCGTTTCCTGTGCTATGCAGTAGGCCCTTGTCAGTTATTTGCATTATATGTAGTAGTGTGTATATGTGAACTCCTAATGTATCCCTCCCCTTTCTGCTTCCACTTTGGTAGCCATAAGCTTGTTTTCTGTGTCTGTGGGTCTGTTTCAGTTTTGTATATAAGTTAATTTGTATACTTTTTTAGATTCCACATGTAAGTGATATCATATGATATTTGTCTTTCTCTGTCTGGCCTACTTCACACATTATGATCTCCGCTAGGTCGATCTGTGTTGTTGCAAATGTGTTATTTCATCCTTTTTTATGGCTGAGCAATATTTCATTATATATAGATAGGTATATATTTTTCTCTGAAGATGAGAGGAAATTCTCAGGAATAAACATACCCACCCCAGGTAGACATATGCATAGAACTCAGACACAACTGACAGAATGACTGCCTCTCATACACAGTAACAAGCCGGTATATAGTGAGTACTTGCTCTGTGCACACACTGGAGAAGGTGCATATTCAAATTTTATGTAATGGAGTTCACACACATGTGCTCACACACGTACAGTATTATTTCTTCATGCGGTAGATGAGAAAGGAGATGCTCAGGCAGATTAAGCTGTTCCACATTGTCCAGCTAACAAGGGATGAATTCAAGATGCAGGCAGGTTTCTCTGTCATGGAATACCATCATGTTCCCACTGAGCCACGCTGCCTGCTCTCTGCATCATTCATGCGCTCAACATTTAGTATTCATTTAGTGAGCACCTGCTATTTCTAATGCCTCAGCATGCAGTGTAGGAAAAACACAAGATTGAAATTCACAGGATCTAGATTTTAATTTCTGCTCCATCATAAAATCATCAAGTTATTAAATTTCTCTGAGTTACAGTTCCATCATCTATAAAATAGGGGTGAACAATAATATATATCTCATAGAAATGTCATCAAGAGCAAATGAAATTTTATATATATATATATATATTTGGTATATAACAAAACACTTTGTAAATCTTATTATAATGATTACAGGAAGGGGTATGTATGCAGCCTCCCAACCTCAATTAGTGGGAGAGGGGCATCTGATAAGGGGAGAGATGTTTCTGAAGCCTGAGGCAGTACTCCAAAATATTGCTTTAGTGAGGACCTGAGTAACATTTGGAATTGCAGGAGCAAGAATTGGAGGCATATTAGACATTGGTTCATCCATGTGGAACTTTAAAGAACAAAATAGATTTCATGGGTAGCAATAGGTAGGGCTCCCATAAAACTTTATTATCTGTTAAATATACTCTGTGTATTGATAATGGCAGGGGCAAAAGTAACTTTGGAGGGGCCAGAGATGAAGTTGGAGAGGGAGTTGGGACCAGACTTTAATTCAAATGCCATGATAAAGAGTTGTAATCTAGTGTTGTAGGCAAGAGTAGTTACTCAAGGAAGTAACGAAAATCTCAGTTTCCCACCACATCAAGTTATCTCCGGTTGCCATCTTTCCCTGCTTCTTTCTTCCTCTTCCCCTCTTCCTTTTTCTCCTTCTTTCTTGCTTCCATGCAACTACACACAAAATGCCTACAACAATGCAGAAGACGGAGTAACACGGCCGACCGGCGGGCAGGAAGCAGCTATGACGGCTGCATTGAAAGCAGCGCTGGCTCTAGATGCTCTGCTTCCCTGGAGGGTGGAGTCCAGATTACAAGCTGAGTTCAGTGCCATGCAGTTGAAATCAGGAACGTTCACGCTGGAAGAGACCTTGGAGACAGATCTAGCCTTCCTAACTTGCCAAGACATCAATTACCTGAACACTGTTTTAAAAAGAGATATTCCTGGGTCCATTCCTAGATTACTGACTCAGAGTATCCAGAAAGAGGCCTGAGAATCTGTGGTTTTCGAAGTCTTTCCAAAGTGATATGCAGAGCAGTAGTTGAGAATGATTGGTAGTCAATCTCTTAATTTTATTTATTAAACTTTTTATTTTGTATTGCAATATACTTTGGCCACCTCATGCGAAGAGTTGACTCATTGGAAAAGACTGATGCTGGGAGGGATTGGGGGCAGGAGGAGAAGGGGACGATCAAGGATGAGATGGCTGGATGGCATCATGGGCTCGATGGACGTGAGTCTGAGTGAACTCTGAGAGATGGTGATGAACATGGAGGCCTGGCGTGCTGCGATTCATGGGGTCGCAAAGAGTCGGACACGACTGAGCAACTGAACTGAACTGAACTGATAGCTGATTAAGAGCAGCCTGGACGAGAGGGGAGTTTGGGAGAAAATGGATGCATGTATATGTAGGTCTGAGTCCCTTCACTGTCTCCTTGAGTCTCTTTACTTTATTGGCAAAATCCCAGAAAAGTCTAGAGGTTTGCCAGTGTCAAAACTAGTCAGTAGCAGAGTTAGAACTCAAAATCGAGGTTCGCAATTCCCAGTCCAGTACTGGAGCCCAAGGTCAGTTGTTACCTTTTTGCTGGAGAAAAGTATGTTTCTTTTTTGTCATCTACTCTTTCAGTATGAATTTGGAACCTCTTTGTCTCATTAAACTAGTCTGTATTGTGTTTAACTTTAACCTCAAGGTGGTTTGCTACATCTTTCCCAAGTATTATTAAACATTTACCAGAGATATAAGGCATTACAGTGTGGTCAGAGTGATTAGCAAAGTTAACAAAGTGAAGTGAGTGAGGGAAGTCGCTCAGTCGTGTCCGACTCTTCGCGGCCCCATGGACTGTAGCAGCCTACCACGCTCCTCTGTCCATGGGATTTTCCAGGCAAGAGTCCTGGAGTGGGTTGCCGTTTCCTCCTCCAGAGGATCTTCCCGACCCAGGGATTGAACCCAGGTCTTCTGCATTGTAGGCAGACGTTTTACCATCTGAGTCACCAGGGAAGTCCAACAAAGTGGAGGACCCATATTTTAATTCCTTTCAGGTTTTGTCATACTTTTATATTTAGAGATACGTAAACACATCCCTTCATGTCAGCAAAATGTCATGTTCTACGCAAAGATTTTGAACATTATGTTCAAGGCAGCTAGATGAAATCTGAAAGTAAGTTCTAATAGGGCATGTTAAAGAATGTGTTTTTGTTTCAGGCTTTATGAAGTTAAAACTAATCCAGTGGTTCAGTCCTCCTTTTAAGTCTTTAGTCGGAAGACCAGAAGATTTTGGTTTGAGTCATAATTCAGTCACTTAAATCAATGAGACTCTGGATAAACCATTGCTCTCCTTCCTGAGTCTTGGTTTCTTTTTGTAAATGAAGATAAGCCTCCTCACCCCTCCCCTCCGCTGCCATTGCCCAGGGTCACCCTGTGAATTTCACTGAACCATGACAATGGAAAGGCTTTAGAAATAATGAGGGGCTAGGAGGGAGAGGCACGGGAAGGAGGGGCCTTTGGGAGAGATTCTTCTGTTTCCCCAGGAAGGGTCATCGCAGTCCAGCTCACCAAGAGGCACAAATGTAGCTTAGGGACAAGGCAACGGCTGAAGCACCCATGGCATCCAGAGAGATTATTTCCATGTGGCCTGAAGGGCCAAGTGCGTTAGTGGGATTAGTGGCAAACATAGTATTCAAACTCATAATTACATTGCAAGTTTAAAGGACAGCTGTGTACAAGGAAGCCAAGAACAGAATAAGCATACATGTGGTTTGGATTTTTTCCTCGTGTCAAATTTAATTTCTAGGTCTTAACTTTATAGGAAAAGAAAAAGAAGGGTAAAATCACATTTTAAGATTTTTTTTTTTTTAAGTTTTAAAGTTAGAGGGGGAAAAAAATAACACAACTGAATGAATACTTTCAAAAACTTTGATTTTGATTTCAAGAAGTATCTGCATTTCTTGGGCCCCCCTTTTTTTTTTAATCTGGTCAAAATTAAAATTTAAAGATCAGCAAAATATATGAATATGTTTAGATTTTTTTCCTTCCAACATAAGTTTAAACATCGGATATCTATTCTTTTTATAGCCTAATGTATGAAAAATTATAGAATTTATTTTATAAGATACCTGTTCTGTACAGGCAAACACATTTTAAATTAGATTATCCACCAGTGGTACTGATTTTGTACAGGACAGGCTGGAGATTCCCTGGTGACTGACACAGTAAAGAATCTGCCTGCAATGCAGGAGACCTAGGTTCAGTCCCTAGGTCAGGAAGATCCCCTGGAGAAGGGAATGGCTGCCTACTCCAACATTCTTTTCTGGAAAATTCCATGGATAGAGGAGCCTGGTGGGCTGTAGAGTCCATGGAGTCACAAAGGATCGGACACGACTGGGTGTCTAACACTTTCACTTTCATGCTGGAGATTAAGGCTTATTTACGTATTTACACTATGGTGATACAATGAAGTACTAAAATTTTACATGCCTGGAATCAAAACAAGTACAGTTCCTATTAGGAAATAATGTATCTGAGGATTCTGGCACGACCATCTATAGCCAGTTAGAGAAATCTTTGCTAGATTGAAAGGCTGTGCCATTACAAATGGCCTTGTTTACACTGTACTTAGAGCTTCATGTACCATTTTGGACTCCTCATTAAAAAAGCATAAGTCATTTTTTAAAAGGAGTATAAATGGGAAATAATCCGAAATGGGAGACAAGATTATACAAAATAAATTCTACAAAAATGAAAACAAGACAACACACAAGATTGAATAGAATCCATCCAGAAAAGAGGCCAGTTGGCACAATCAGATGATTATATATAAATATTTGAGATCTATCACTGCATGAAAATGAAAGGAATTTTTATAGCTAAAGAAGTAAAATCCGACTTTTAAAAGAGTTTAAAAACATAGCAAAGGATCTCAAAAAAAACAAAGCAAAGGAGGTCAGCAGTGACAGCCATGTATTTTTCTCAACTATGGACTTGGCACATCAATAGGATTTATGAACACTATCACCAGGAATTTGGTTGTACTGAAGGGAAAAAAAGTCTTATTTTAATTTAGGAGTAGAAATTCAGTGCAATCACTATAGTACTTGTGTCTTCTCAATGCACTCCATTTCTTCCCAGTGAAGTGAAAAGAAGTAAAAGTGTTAGTCGCTCAGCTGTGTTCAACTCTTTGGGACCTCATCGACTGTAGCCTGCCAGGCTTCTCTCTCCGTGGAATTCTCCAGGCAGGAATACAGGGGATCTTCCCAACCCAGGGATCGAACCTATGTCTCCTGCATTGTAGGCAGATTCTTTACAATCTGAGCCACCAGGGAACCCCCCAGTGGTGCCTGGCAATACTAGGTGCTTAATGAATATTTGCAGAAACAATAGAATTGTTTCTGCACCTACTTCATCACCTTCAGGATGTGGCGATATCTTAAGTACAGTGTAAATAAGACCATTTGTAATGGCACAGCCTTTCAATCTAGCAAAGATTTCTCTAACTGGCTATAGATGGTCGTGCCAGAATCCTCAGATACATTATTTCCTAATAGGAACTGTACTTGTTTTGATTCCAGGCATGTAAAATTTTAGTACTTCATTGTATCACCATAGTGTAAATACGTAAATAAACCTTAATCTCCAGCCTGAAAGTGAAAGTGTTAGACACCCAGTCGGGTCTGACCCTTTGTGACTCCATAGACTCTATAGCCCACCAGGCTCCTCTATCCATGGAATTTTCCAGGAAAGAATGTTGGAGTAGGTAGCCATTCCCTTCTCCAGGGGATCTTCCTGACCTAGGGACTGAACCTAGGTCTCCTGCATTGCAGGCAGATTCTTTACTGTGTCAGTCACCAGGGAATCTCCAGCCTGTCCTGTACAAAATCAGTACCACTGGTGGATAATCTAATTTAAAATGTGTTTGCCTGTACAGAACAGGTATCTTATAAAATAAATTCTATAATTTTTCATACATTAAGCTATAAAAAGAATAGATATCTGATGTTTAAACTTATGTTGGAAGAAAAAAAATCCAAACATATTCATATATTTTGCTGATCTTTAAATTTTAATTTCGACCAGATTTGATCATTTGAGTTTGATCTCTAGGGTGAGAATGAAATATTTTTCATAGCAAAAATGCCTTGATATTCAGTGAAGGGAAGCCCAAACTAGACAACACTCCATTTTGTTTGAAGCTATGCAGCCCAGAGAACATCCCAGGTAACTTTCTCTCCTCCTCCTAGAGAAGACTGTCTGGCTCTAGAAGGGCATTTAGTCTATGAGTTTAGAACAGGAAGGACGGCCCTAGGCATCTGCCTCAACCTGTATCATTCCCAGTACAAAAAACCAACTCAGCTCTGATTCCATTGCAAATGAACTAGAGAACGGTGATGAGTGGTTCTAGTCTACATCTGGGTAAGTTATCAACTTACCCAAGATTTCTAGAACTTTTTTTTAGACTCTGGTCTGTATACTCCTAGAAATGTATACATTCAGAATGTCAGTTTGGTCTGGAGTCCCGTTCAAAGCAAAACAAGCCTAGTTTCTAAGACCTCATTGACTCCAGTGGAGCATGGATCCAAATCCCTGGAGAAGGCAACTCCTTGTCTCTGATCCACAGACAGACTCATGTTCAACTGGTCCTCCCTAGCCTTCCTGATTTTCATCAATGCAAAACAGAACCAGACCTTCCCTCTTTACAGAACAACCACCACTGTGTGTAATGGCTATGAACACATTCTCCAACACTTCATTAGCACTAGATGATAAGAAATGTCTTCATGAAAATAAGCACAACCAAGGAACGTTGAAGAGAAAAATCTCAACCAAGTATGAATACAGTAGAATTTAAAGAGGCAGAGTTTTACTTGGGCCTCAATGGGGTGCCTCTTTTTTTTTTTAAGTCCATTTTTCACCAAGTAACTCTCTAGGGTGGTGTGTAGGAAAACAGGGCAGCTCTCTTCCTTGCTGTCATTTGGGGACCAGGATCCTTTCATTTGTGTTCCTACCATCCTTTGTCGCTGCAGAACCTTCAGCATCCAACTAGGAGAAGCAGAAAGAACAACCCATAGCCAGGCACTCAGGAGGAATTCTGAACCAGTCCTGGAAGTGGCATGTGAGATTTCTGGTCATATCTATCCCTTACATGACCAAATCCAATTGCAGAAGAAGCCTAGAAATGAGGACTTCTTGTCTGCCTAGGAACAAGCCAGAGACTGGAATTTGGCAGATGGCGAGCATAATTTGCTATATTCACGGCTTTGATTGTTGAATTCTATGTTTTTCCAACGTTGTGTTGTCTTTAGTCAGGATTATAAAACCATTTCAAGGAAATATAAAAATATATATATCTTTACTCTTCAAAATCATTGTTGGAGTGGATCAGTCCCACAGCTGTTTGGCAGTCCATCCCAATGTCTTAAAACATTTGAAGGATCATTTGCAAGCTTGTATGATTCACCTCATATAAGAAATCACAAAGGAAAGCAAATATCAGTAGGTTCATAGCACAATGAATCATAGGCTGTTTGGTGTGGGCATTTACATCTGTGTCTTTATTCTCTGTGATACATTTTAAAGAATTGTGAAAGCACTGATCATGTATAACCATCAGAACATTCTTACAATTGCCCTACCATGGTGAAATTGAAGAAATGGTATCTAATTCAGGCCACACGGCTCTCTGAAGCCCTTCCCTGTCCTCTTCCACTTTCATTAAAGTGGAAAAACCCATCTGTTTGGATCATTGAGGTTGGAAACTGAGTGATATCACTTCTCCAAAATAGATTTAATAGTATGGCTTGGTTAATTGTTTCCTGACCTGTTTGAGGGAGAGTCCAGACTCAGAGAAAAGCATGGTGTATTAATTTTCGTATTCAGTAGTGGCAAAGAGTCAGATTTGCATTATATTTTTAAAGGCAATTTTGGTAGAACTATTACAGTTTTTGTTTTCAGTTATTATAGACTTATCTAGACATTTAATCTACTTAATATATGATATTTAATGATACTTTCACAAAGGACTTATTAATATTTGATCATTATTTTTCATCCAATTAAGCCATTTGAAAATTAATTCTTAATAAGTCTAAATATGTGAATAGCCAGAAATGAGATTGAGAACCACGTTTTAAAGTCCACTTTTCAAAGAGACAATCATGATCTCTGTAGAGACATATGGTTTAAAAAAGATCCTTCTCAGACATTCAAAGTGATTCTAGCATCCTAGGTGGGATCACTCATCTGGAAGAAGAAGCATAAGCGTATAGCAAGCAAAGTTATGAAAACTATGGGTATGCTTTGGAAACTTTTTGGCTATCAAAAAAAGAAAGAAAAAAAAGAATTAGGAAAAAAAAACTAGCCTTAATAATAATATATCTTTTAGGAAAAACATATGATGCCACATTCCCATTTTCAGCCATTCCATTGTTTCCCTGTCCTTTCCCATTCTGTTATGGCCTCAGATTCACAGGGAAACTAATGAAGATCAAGCTTAGAGTCGTTCACTGGCTGGGCTCCATTCTAAATTCTAGAAGAAAGGCTTAATAACCATTGCACATAGTTATAGATTTTGTAAGATTTGCAAAAGTAAGAACTTGGAGGGGCATTACTTTTCTCAAAACAGACTCTCAAAGTGCCATGAAACCAGGTTCCTACCCCTGATTCCATGGCTGACTGGAGGGCAGACAGGAAGATGTTCAAGACAGATTCTGTTAAATGGTGGCAAATCCTATTTTTTTTTCCTATGGCCCCTTTATTTTTTCATAGCTTTATTGAGATATCATTGACATATGACATTATATAAGTTTAAGGTGTACAAGTAGTGATTCTGTATTGTATATATTGCAAAATGATTGCCACAATAAGATTTTAACACATTCATCACCTCAAATAGTGACAGCTGTGTGTGTGGTGAAAACTTTAAAAATATACTCTCTTAGCAATTTTCAAATTCGATGCTGTATTAACTATAGTTACAGTGTTGTATATTATGTCCCTGAACTTATTCTTCATACTACTGGAAGTTTCTACCCTTTAACCACCATTACCCATTTCTCTTACTCCCTTGTCCCAGCCTGCAATAACCACTAATCTATTTTCTGTTGTCTGTGGACTTCTTTTAGATTATGCATATAAATCAGATCATACAGTATTTGTCTTTCTCTTTCTGACTTATTAACTTAGTGTGATTACCCTCAAAATTCATCCATGTTATTATAAGCAGCAGAATTTGTTTCGCTTTTTTATAGCTGAATAATATTCATTTCATGTGTGTGTGTGTATTTCTTTATCTATTCATTAGTCATTGGACTCGCAGGCTGTTTTCATATCTTGACTATTGTAAATAGTGCTACAGTGAACATACCTCTTCAAGATAGTGGTTTTATTTCCTTTGGATATTACATACCCAGAATTGGAATTGCTGATTCATATGGTAGTTCTATTAATTTCTTGAGGAACCTCCATACTGCTTTCCATAGTGACCATACCAACGAACATTTCCTTCAACAATATACAAGAGTTTCTCTCCCTAGGAGGCTAGGAAAGGCTAGATTAGAGTGGCAATTTTCAGTAGAGTAGTCTGGGAATATCTCATCATGCAGGTGGCATTGGACTGATACCTGGGCCAAGAATATTCTGGCTAATGCCAAGGCTCTGGGCAGGGAGTGCTCACATGTGTTCAAGGAACAACCAAGGATAGAAGAGGCTGAGATTATCCTACTAAGTGAAACAAGTCACAAAGACAAATACCATATGATATCACTTATATATGGATTCTAAACTATGACACAAATTTAAATGAGCCTGCCTATGAAACAGGGGCTTCCCAGGTGGTGCTAGTAATAAAGAGCCTGCCTGCCAGTGCAGGAGACATGAGATGCAGGTTTGATCTCTGGGTCAGGAAGATCCCCTGGAGGAGAGCATGGCAACCCACTCCAGTATTCCTGCCTGGAGAATCCCACGGACAGAGGAGCCTAGCGGCCTACAGTCCATAGGGTCGCAAAGAGTCGGACACGACTGAAGCGACTTAGCATCTATGAAACAGAGTCATAGACACAGAGAGTAGGCTGGTGGTTGCTGTGGAGAGGGAGTGGTTTGAGGGAGGGGTGGAGTGGGAGGTTGGGGTTAATAAATGTAAACTTTTATCTATAGAATGGAAAAACAACAGCTCTTACTGTATAGCACAGGGTACTATATATGGTATGCCATGATAAACTATAATGAAAAAGAATATTTAAAAAATGTATATTTATATGTATAACTGCATCACTTTGCTGTACAGCAGAAAGTAACACAGCATCATAAATCAACTATACTTCAATAATTAAAAAAAAATCATCTATAAACCTCAAATAAAATAATTCTGAGTTTGAGCTTTTTAAATTTTAGATTGAACCTTTTAGAAAAATCGGCCTTTTGCCATCCCGTTTGGCAAAAACTTATAAAGCAAGTCCAGCTTGTCCCTTTTGGCCTCCAACCCAAACATTAAACTCATGCCATCATTTTCACCTTGACTCTCTCTATTGGTCTCTGTGACTCAGGAGTGGCATGGGCATGTCAGAAACAAATACTGTGTTCCCTGAGATCATTTGGTATTTTTACCCATAAAGAAGCGTACAGCTTTCCCCTTTGTGTCAGGCTTTTGTTTATAAAAAATGATCTGTGAAAACAAAGGGTAAAATTACACATCCTTCATGCAAATATACATATTATGCAAGGTAACATGCACAGCATCACTTACTTTCTAATTTACTATGTCCCGAATACTGGGCGCTCTCATGATGTCCTATGCAGATTTGAAATGGAGTTTTGGGATTGATTTGAGGAAAATCGCCATTCATGCACCTCTCTGTAAAATGCTGTTTTCTACAAACTCGTCTCCATAGATAACCCTAGCAAAGTAAATATTAAGGTAGGGAATTGGAAGAAGCAGTATTTTCTTTACTCCAGAGAAGGTATTCGATCTGCAAGAAATTCCTGAATGGAAAATATCACCGGTGTTGGTTAGAAACAGGTTTCATAGCCTTGTAGTATTGATAACAGTGGGTAAAACACTTATTATAGAGAGAAAAAAAATTTTAAATAATTATCCAACTCTGCCTACATTTCATTAAGCTTGGGGGCAAATCCGCCCCCTCATTCTGAATGGTAAAGCACCAAAATGGATTCCATCGTAGAGCCAACGCCATGGGCTACCATATGCAAAAGAGTCAGGTATAGGAAAATAAACAGCAGTGTAATTGTGCAGCGAGCATAGGTACCAAGCTGCACCCAGTGGCCTGGTATCTGAAGGACTGTTCCTGCTTATTCTTTTTGCCTGGAGCCCCACCCAGGATGTTGGGATTTCCACGCCTTCCAAGTTCCTAGCTGGAAATTGTTCTTTTTCTTCAGTGAGGAATATCTAGAGAAAAATCAACAGTCTCCACCCTCTCCCCGGATGTTATCACACTGGAATTACAGAGTGGGGTGGAGACGCACAGCTAAGTTGTAAAAGCAGCTCAAGTTGTGAGAGCAGTCTGGCTCCAGCACCTGTCACCGCGTTGATTGCCAAGGTCGATTCCAGCCCTCAGTTCCCTCTCTCCCCTACCCCATCGTCCCCAGTAGGTTCTTCCCAAGGCAGCATGCGCAGGAACAATCTGGATGGAAAGTCCCCCTCAAAGCAAAAGAGTGATAACAGTTGAGTAACAATAGATCCTATATATTGGGAAGTGCTAGCTGCCAGGCAGTGTGCTAAATGCTTTCTAAACATTACATAGGGCCCTAAAACCAGATACTATAATTGTCCTTATCAGGAAATGGAGGCTTAGTACAGTAACTGCCTAAGAGCATACAACTAGAAAAGTGGTAGAACCTTGATTTGAAATTTAGACCATGTTTTCTAACCGAGACAGCATATTCAAAAGCAGAGACATTACTTTGTCAACAAAGGTCCGTCTAGTCAGGCTATGGTTTTTCCAGTGGTCATGTATGGATGTGAGAGTTGGACTATAAAGAAAGCTCAGTGCAGAAGAATTGATGCTTTTCAACTGTGGTGTTGGAGAAGACTCTTGAGAGTCCCTGGGACTGCAAGGAGATCCAACCAGTCCATCTTAAAGGAGATCAGTCCTGGGTGTTCATTGGAAGGACTGATGTTGAAATGGAAACTCCAATATTTTGGCCACCTGATACGAAGAGCTGACTCATTTGAAAAGACCCTGATGCTGGGAAAGATTGAAGGCAGGAGGAGAGGGGGACGACAGAGGATAAGATGGTTGGATGGCATCACCGACTCAATGGACGTGGTTTTGGGTGGACTCCGGGAGTTGGTGATGGACAGGGAGGCCTGGTATGCTGTGGTTCATGGGGTCACAAAGAGTCAGACACGACTGAGTGACTGAACTTTGCTTTGCTTTGCTTTCTAATTCCCAAGTGAATGTCCTAGAATATTTTTGGTTATCTCCCCACCTCCCAGTGGGAAGATCTCTGTTGTTAGTGCACCCTTGTTGTTAATACAAAGTGACAGAAGCAGCTCTGAGATGTTCCTGGCATGAGTGGAGGCTTTTAGGGTTCCCTCCAGCATTCAGCAGCTACTGGGTTCTCTCTAGGGTCTTCTCGACTGGAGCTCTTCAGAGATGCTTTGGTAATGGGACATCTTTACTTTGGTGCTCCCTGAAGCGGGCCCACTGGACTCTTCATGAGTCTCACTTCCATCCAGCTCCATGCTGGGGATCAGTGTCGAGTATAAGGTCCTGATGGCCAGGCAACATGAGATGAGCTGTTCATCCATGAAAACAGCAGAACCATGATTCAGGAGAGACTCCACATTATGGGCAAGAAGAGATCCAAAATGCATAAGCCAGGGGAGCAGGGTCTAAAATAAGGCAAAAAAGAGAGAAATGGCCTTAAGTGGGCTGATGATTGCAAGGTCAGGAAACACAAAGTGTGGGAATAGTGAAGGAGGCCAAGTGGAAGGTGGCTCAGGACATGTAGTCCAGCAATTGTGCTGATTCAGAACAATGTAGAGAGCTGGGGAGCAGCTTGGTTGGTTGGTCAATTTGCTTGTATTCTCTCTGGGGTTTTGTTGTTGTTGTTGTTGGCAGGTTCCACAGAAAGGGTCCTGAGTGGAGTGAATGGTCATGAGTAGTGCCCAGGGCACACAGCCTTCAGTAGTTCTAACTGCCGCAGGCTGGCAGGACCACAACTCTTTACCACCCCGCTACCTGTGGCAGATTCACCAACCCTCCCTGTTCCAAATGAGCCCTCAGACTCTGGAAAGAAACCTACCACAGGGGTTATAACAGAGACTCTTTTGCACCTTACCATTGTGTTCATAACTGGAAAAATAGGGATCTTGAGAATTCCAAAACTGAGGGTCATAAAGACCAAGCCCCAGGATTAGCCTTGGCATGCTTGCCTTGGCATGCTTGATCCATAAATTGATCAGAATGTTACTTTCAATGAGTTAACATTTGAAATTCTGTCGAGGTTAGGAAGCTAAGAGATTTTTTTTCCTATTTTTGTAACAAATAACAGGAGGCTTTGCAATAGAGACATAAACGTAGGGCCATTCTCCCAGGACCTGAAATCAGAAAGCTTGAGTTTAAAACCCACTTACAAACCATATGGCCTTGAACGTGTCACTTAACATAGAGTCAGTTCTTTGTGACAGAGATTCCTCATTGGTCAAATGGAAAATATAGTGCCTACTTCAAAGGGTTACTGTGGGGATTTAATGAGATACCATATATATAACACACAGCACAATTCCTAGAGTGTTCTAGATGTTTTATTATCATCATTGTGATTATTATTCTCACCATCGTCATTATACTCAGATGTTCTTACTCTCCCTACCTCTGTACTTACTTTCCCAAACTTCTGCTAATCTTATCCTTCAGTTCAGTTCAGTCACTCAGTCATGTCTGACTCTTTGTGACCCCATGAACCGCAGCACGCCAGACCTCCCTGTCCATCACCAACTCTGGAGTTTACCCAAACTCATGTCCATTGAGTTGGTGATGGCATCCAACCATCTCATCCTCTGTTGTCCCCTTCTCCTTCTGCCCTCAATCTTTCCCAGCATCAGAGTCTTTCCAATGAGTCAGTTCTTCACATCAGGTGGCCCAACTATTGGAGTTTCAGCTTCAGCACAGTCCTTCCAGTGAATATTCAGGACTGATTTCCTTTAGGATGGACTGGTTGGATCTCCTTGCAGTCCAGTCTTATCCTTGGACTCCATCTAGTTGGCAGTGAGTCAAAGGAGGATTCATTATATTAAAGTGTTTGCCAAAGAATGTATTTGGCAAATTCACAACTGACCTCTTTGGTACCAGCATCTAAGGTTAGAGTTACCCCTCATCTCCTGCTTGTTTTATTAATAATACCATGACACTGTTTATAAAGTTACATTTCAAAAATGAGTAGCTTATTTGAAATCATCCATATTTTCAGCCTAAATAAAGTCTCAGTTAATTTGCTATCCACTGAATGAATTACTGCCTTGATGTGTTTTCAACCTAATCTCTTCCAGGAGAAGATCCTCAGTTCTAATATTTACAAAAGAGCTCATTCTTTTAAAAGTAAGAGTGAATACCTACTAACAGTGATCATTTTTAGGTCATTTTTAATCTGTAAATGGAGAAGGCAATGACAGCCCACTCCAGTATGCTTGCCTGGAAAATCCCATGAACGGAGGCGCCTGGTGGGCTACAGTCCATGGGGTCACGAAGAGTGGGACACAACTGAGCGACTTCACTTTATCTTTTCACTTCCATGCACTGGAGGAGGAAATGGCAACCCACTCCAGTATTCTTGCCTGGAGAATCCCAGGGACAGCGGAGCCTGGTGGGCTGCCGTCTATGGGGTCACACAGAGTCACACACAACTGACGGGACTTAGCAGCATCAATCTGTAAAGCTAATAATATTTCTTAGGCTAATGTGTTTTTATCGATATTTGGTAATCACTTCCTATGGACCTATAAGGGATTTTAAAAAAATATTTAAAAGGTTGTTTTCATAAATCTTTAAGAAATAAATAGTTTTGACTTTTACGTTTATAATAGATTTTCCTTAAGAAAATGATCTCCCTCTAGTGGACAAATTGTTATACTACAACCTGCCAAGAAAACTCTCAAAGCCCATGGACTATCCTGTATCAAGTGTTTTATGACCTAATAATAAACGTTTGGTGTTAATAGGTAATATAACTGCAAGAAAAGGTTAAAATTTTAAAGATACTTAGCAGTATTTTTTACAAAACTGATAGTGGAGAAATTTTTTTAAATTAAGACTTTCTTGATTTAATTGAAAACATAATACAAATTACTGATTTGGGAGTAACATTGGTATTTCCTCAGGTGAACTGAGAAAAACTGAACCACAAACCATGCTCCTATAGCTCTTATACTTCTGTATACTACATGGTGTGAAATGGGTACTTATCTTTTATTTTTTAAAACAGTAAGCACATTTTGATATTGAAGGGAAATCAGCATAAACATTTGTTTTATATGTTCACATTAAAACCTCCTCATGCTGAAGAGCTGCCATAACTGTCTCCGTAGAGCAGAAATCACCCCTTATCCTCTTCCGAAGCAGAGGTCTTTGATGTCTTTCAACTGTATACTGAATGCCTTCAAAATCCCTCTTTAAATACCATTCTTCTCTGAAGATTTCTTAGATATCCCTGCCTGGATTAATCTCATTGTCTTTATTTTTGTAACTCCGTGTGCTCATGGTAGGTATTTAATAAAGGCTTGTTGAGTTAAGCATATCCAAGAAGAACTTGCCAGAGATCTGGTATAAGTCTCTTTAATAATTAGACATCCTTTCCCTCTGGCCTTCCTCAGGATTGCTAAAATCCCAGATGCATGAAGTGTCTGTCCATGTGCAACAGATGTCCATTTCTGGGTGTCACCTAGGACTTCCCTAGTAGTTCAGCTGGTGAAAAATCCGCCTGCAATGAAGGAGACCCAGGTTCGATTCCTGGGTTGGGAAGATCTCCTGGAGAACAGATAGGCTACCCACTCCAGTATTCTGGCCTGGAGAATTCCATGGACTATTCCATGGTGTCGCGAAGAGTTGGACTGAGCGACTTTCACTTTCTTTTCATTGCTAACACACATTTGTGGTTTACACAATTATGCATTATAGCTGGGAGAACTTCAGGACTAGTAGATAATCCAGTTAGCTCGGTGACTTTGGTCAATTAACCTTTCTAGGAGCTGGTATCCTCGTCTATGAAATGAATCTGCTCAACTAGATAATCTCTCAGTGTCCTTTAAGGACCAAATAATTGCATCTGTAAAGTGACAAAATTCTAAGAAAATTTTGAATTGAAAAACATGTTTGTGATGGACTCGATGGACATGAGTTTGGTTGAACTCCGAGAGTTGGTGATGAACAGGGAGGCCTGGCGTGCTGCGATTCATGGGGTCGATTCATGGGGACACGACTGAGCGACTGAACTGAACCGAACTGAACTGACACAATCTCCTTTCTCTGTTGGTGCTTGTATTTAAGACTGTAAATCTCATCAGCTTTTGCACACTTAATGTCTCTATTAGACTCTTTAGAAAAGTATGTTTTACGGTTAATAAAATGTAAAGACTGCACCTGTGGAAAAAAAAAAAAAAAGAATCATAGGTGATTCGTGAAACATCAAGTATCTGGATAATTCTTCCACTTTGGCCTTCAGTCTTTGGGTCATAATACTATTATTAATCACTCCAGTAGCAAAAGAATATTTAAAAACTAGCTAGTTGATAATTTAGATAAAGATTCTAATGGGGAAAACATTGATAACAACTGAACTTGAATTCATTCATTCATTTACTCATTTAACAAGTTTTTAAACCACATACTTGCTGGGCTATCATGAGTTAGCATCCTCTTCTTATAGGAACACACAAGAGTTGACTTCATTTTAATACTTATTTAAGACTGTAAATCTCATCAGCTTTTGCACACTTAATGTCTCTATTAGACTCTTTAGAAAAGTATGTTTTATGGTTAATAAAATGTAAAGACTGCACCTGTGGAAAAAAAAAAAAGAATCATAGGTGATTCGTGAAACATCAAGTATCTGGATAATTCTTCCACTTTGGCCTTCAGTCTTTGGGTCATAATACTATTATTAATCACTCCAGTAGCAAAAGAATATTTAAAAACTAGCTAGTTGATAATTTAGATAGATTCTAATGGGGAAAACATTGATAACAACTGAACTTGAATTCATTCATTCATTTACTCATTTAATAAGTTTTTAAACCACATACTTGCTGGGCTATCATGAGTTAGCATCCTCTTCTTATAGGAACACACAAGAGTTGACTTTATTTTAATACTGGTTGATGTTTGACTATAAAAACTCTGTAGAAAGTTTATCTCGGTTATAAAGTGTGTGATATCAAGAATGGCATCTGTAGTTCTTTTCTCGCCAGACTCTATATTGCTGAGCATCGTGCCTTTCATTCATTTGATCACTAGTTCAAACCACTTTTCTGAAGTGCCATGTGAGTGCTTAGAACACCTAGAATCTTCATTCTCAGCTCACAGTCTAGGAATGGAGATCACATGGTAATTATTTCCAGCTCCTTATAAACGCCACCAGTAGGGAGTAGGAATGAGTCTTGGGGGTGCAGAGGAAGGGCATCTCATGAATCTCCGGGGTATCAAGTCAGTATTTCAAGTGGAGGCTAAGTCATCAAGGATGGATAATGGTTAGGCAGGAGAGTGTAGTGCCGAGTAACTGGGGAGAAGGTTAGGTAGTGAGACCCTGAGACAGGGAGGTGGTGGTTGAGTATGAAGGGAACGTGAACTGCTCGATGGGAGAGTGTTGCACATCAAGGTTGGGAAAAGGGCTCATTGTCCTTGAGGACAGATGCCCATGACTCTGTCAGTTTAGCCAAGGAAAATGACCTTTATTCTGAGGACAACAGTGAGCTACTGAAAGATTTCTAGCTGATGAATTACATAGTCAGGTTTACATTTTAAGGAGAGTCATACAGGGTGAAAAATGGATTCAAGAGACTACTTTTAAAACTCTTATGATAATATAAGTGAGAGTTGATGGAATCTTGGACTTAATATATTGGCAGTGGGGATGGAGGGAAGTGGCTACAACAGAAATTAGTGATTCAGTAGATGTAGGTAGGAATGGAGAAGCTACTCCGGAAAAGCTCAGCTTTGGGGAAACAAGCATATTAGACATGTCATGAGCACTTGTTGAACTGAACCCAAATATTTAGTAAATTACTATATAAGAGGACTTCTAAGGAGAACCAGTCTTTGCAGAATGGCTCCTTTTTAACTGAAATTGAGTTCAGAGAGATCTATGCATCTTATATCTGGTCAGTTAGCAGAAATACTCAAAAGCTTGGGAAGGCAAGTGTATGAAGTCAGTGTGTTATTTTTCTTTTGTGTATTCTGGTACTATAATTTTTTTTTAACAAAAGGTATCAGCTGCTAGGTTTCCTACTGTTACTTCCTAAAATGAAATCTCCCTTTATTAAAACATCAGTGTACAATTCACGGCAATGTCATCCTTTTCTTCCTTGTTGACAGTTTCGATGTGGACAATGGCACATCTTCGGGGCGGAGTCCCTTGGATCCCATGACCAGCCCGGGATCTGGGCTGATTCTCCAAGCAAATTTTGTCCACAGTCAGCGTCGGGAGTCCTTCCTGTACCGCTCCGACAGCGATTATGACCTCTCGCCAAAGTCCATGTCCCGGAACTCCTCCATTGCCAGTGATATGTAAGTATGAGGCTGAGCAAAGTGACAAAGAAACTCTTAGAGGAAACCAAGTAAATTTCTCTCTAGAGTTGATAAAACCAATGATGTTTGCTCAACTGCATCATTCTCTAATTTAAAAAGGATGATGGACAAAATTGTATAAACTAAAGATAAATAGTAGATTGAATTTGTATATGCTCTCACTCTTGGTAGGACATTTATTTTTCCTAGAGAATACATTGTCTGGGAAAAGTGAAAATTAAGTTTTTATTGGAGGCATTTACACTGAAAACGTTAGCTTATGTCATGTAGGACCTGACTGAGATTTAGCTACCTAACCACATGAATCTTTCTGAATATTTTGAAAAGCTTTAAACTCAGTTTGCAAGTCCCCATGATATTAGCATGTATGTCTCTTTGAATGCATCTTCACTGATGTACCACACAGATGTTAGCACTGGCTTGCTGGCTCATTTGAGAGATCTTTGTGGAGGGTTGCCTAAATTAAACCATTTTTGAAGTATTAATCACTGGAGGCAAGTAGAGAAAACACTGGACAGGCTTAAATATCGTTTAAGACATGGCACAGCTTGGAAAGTAATTAAAACAGATAAGCTGGTTTACAGATCACATACCATCATTAGCTCATTTTCTCAGCACATTCCATTCCTGTTTACTCTAGAGTTCTTTAGTTTTCTAGTTTCTGGAGGCTTCTAAATAGGACCTGACTCTTACTCAGTACCTTTGCTGTCATTTAAGATCACTCTGCCTCTGTGTAGAGTTAAAGTCCAGTTTCCTCTTCTACATATACATCCATCCAATAACAACAGCATCTTCTCACGGCTCCGTCTCAAAGCTCAGGATAGGTTGCAGTACATCTTAGAAGAATGTATGGGGTCCCTGAATGTCTAGTGTTATTCTTGGTATTTTAACAGGTCATTAGGTTATCCCAATAGGTCTACATGAGATTCTAGAAATGAAATGGCTCTTGGTTGCCATTTACTAATAGTTATAAAATGATGATACTCTCTTCTCCCTAGGAATGAGCAACTAAATTACAATCACTTTGATTCAGGTTCTGAATTACAAAATTCCCACTGTGTAACTGTCTTTGTTTGACAATTACAGGAGATAGAAGAAAACTCTAAAACAGGGTTCTTTATCTCAAATAATTAATAATGTTATGAAATGACAGGTTTTATGTCAAATAATTAGTGAAAAAACATATTTTAAGTCCTAATTGTTGTCCTTGCAGGCTAAAGGCAAAAGTATGTCATTAGCTACCTCTGTGCACCTGTCTCCACCATCTTTCAAAAACTTCCCAATTTACTCTCCTTTTTTAATCTGCTTTTTTGACAGTGAAACCTCTTCCATAATTATATCTCTCCACATTCTTCCAACCCCACTCCAAGATCCACATCTACTTGCTGTATATCCTTATATGTTGTGTTGCCGTAATATTCTGAAATGTATCTTTAATTCATATTGACCTCTGAAAATCATCCCAATTCAAATAATATTTATCAATCACCCATAAAGTAGAGTCATGGTGCCAGTTATCAGAGGAAATGCACGGTGCATTTAATCTAGCTTCCATCACTGTTGTGTGCTCTCTTCCTTCCTGTTCAGAGCCCTCTTCTTCACTGATTCTGCTTATCACCCCTTAACATATTATCTCCAACATATAGACGCAGACCCTTTTCTCTCTGCTTTGGAAACTTCTTTAATGTACATGTTCAGCTATCAGCTTTCATCAGATGACTTACTGCTCAGTATCTCTGGCCCTGAGACCTCAATTGAGCTCCAGAACTATAGCACCTCACTGCCTGCTAGAGATTTAGACTTCCTCGTTCAGCTGTTCCTTCACACTCGCATGCCTGCATGAGTGCATGCGTGCTTAGTCATGTCCTACTCTTTTCAATGCCATAGACTGTAGACCACCAGGCTTCTCTGTCCATGGGATTCTCCAGGTAAGAATACTGCAGAGGGTTGCCATTTCCTCCTCCAGAGGATCTTCCCAACCCAGGGATCAAACCAGCATCTCCTATATTGGCAGGAAGATTCTTTTACCCCTGAGCCATCTGGGAGGCCCCAGTTAGTACATGGTGGTTTGGTGGTTTAGTCACTAAGTCATGTCCAACTCTTGTGACCCCAGGGACTGTAGCCTGTCAGGCTCCTCTGTCCATGGGATTCTCCAGGCAAGAATACTGGAGTGGGTGTTGCCATTTCCTTCTCCAGGGGAGCTTCCCAACCCAGGGATCAAACCCGGGTCTCCTGCTTTGCAGGCAGATAATTTAACCTCTGAGCCACCAGGGAAGCATTAGTACATATTCGTCATTAATTCATTGTATTGATGGTGTCCACTCTTCTTCATTACAAAACAATTTCCTTTTCCCATTGGTCCTATTCCTGTTATTTTTGTCTTGTTTCCTTAGGTCTGAAATTGAAGATGGTCGTTTATTCATTCACATGTAACAAAAACACTTACTGAGCAACTAGGTGTATTCATAGCTTCCAGTCTGCATGGGGTAGGAGAAGAGGCAGGGCAGGAGGGCTGACAGTTTAGACTTTTGTCATAAAACGTGAGAAGCACCATCCTTGAGGCATTTACAAAACTACAAGAGAAAAGGAGAGGAGAAGGAAAGTTTGCCAACTAGGGAAAGCCAGGCCAAGAGGGCAACATTTGGATAATGTGGGGCGAGGAGAATCATGGCTCAGTTAAAGAATGACAGTTTGATTGGTGTGGGTAGGAAAACTTGGCAAGAGAGAAAGACTGGAATACAATCACAGAGGTGTTTAGCTGGGGTCACGTGATCCCATTCTTGTTTTTATTGCTTCTGATTACTCTATTGTTGAGTGATTGAGTAAAGTGAAGCGATTACAGGGAAATCGTTCATGTTGAAGTTCATAGAAACAAAACAGGCTTAATACGATGGAGGCCCAGGTCAAGGGAGTTGAGGTGGGAGGACAGTTTAATCCAGAGGCAAGGGGTGTGTGTGTGTGTGTGTAGACAACCAGTGGGCAGGGAGAACCAAAGAGAATGCTGAAGTTTTGACCCCAAACTTGTAAATGAACAATGATGTTGACATAGGGACAGGGTAGAAAGTAGACAGCAAAAGGAATTTGACTTTTACACAGTGGGGCTGGAGCTATAGGAGGAACAAGACAACAGTTAAAGGAAAAGGACAGAGAGCAGAAGCAACACTGCAGAGGATCAGGAGAAATTCAAAGAACCAGTTACTGTTTGCATTGACTAAGTTTGGGAGGACCACTGGAAGAAGCATCTTGGTGGGGTAGTAGAATTAGAAAAAGAGAGTTAGTGGAGGGTTGAATTGAAAGTGGAGATATCAGCAAGTGCAAGCATCTCTTTAAAAGGTTAGTAAGTTAAAAGGGAAAAGAGAATTAAAGTTGCTTGAGAGAGAATTGAGTTCAAGGGAATTTATTTTTTTAATTCAGAACAGGTAAGCTGAGAGACACAGGGGTTAAGTATGGAGTTGTAGTTGCTACCAAAAGTATGATCATGAGCTCAAGTGAAGGGACTAACCTTGGAAAAGTAGTACAGACAAGTACTGCATTCTTTAGAACAATGAAAAAAAGGGAAAAGAGGAAATATAAATTTGGAGATGGATGGGTGAAATATTTAGAGAATAGACACAGGGGTTAAGTATGGAGTTGTAGTTGCTACCAAAAGTATGATCATGAGCTCAAGTGAAGGGACTAACCTTGGAAAAGTAGTACAGACAAGTACTGCATTCTTTAGAACAATGAAAAAAAGGGAAAAGAGGAAATATAAATTTGGAGATGGATGGGTGAAATATTTAGAGAATCGATGGTTCATGATATCTACTTTTTCATGCAAGTAGAAACTATAAAAAAGGAGTATATGTCTATAACTGAGTCGCTTTGCTATATAGCAGAGATTGGTACATTATAAATCAACTGTACTTCAGTAAAAAAAGAAAGTATAGCCATTGATAACTAAAGGAAGGAGGATGGGGCAACTTGAGAATAGTGGGGAAAGTTTAAAAGAGCCACACCGCAATTAGAAAGAGAAGAGGAAGTTTCCTGGCAGTCCAGTGGTTTCAATTTAGCACTTTAACTGCCAGGGCCCAGGTTCATCCCTAGCTGAAGGACTAAGATACCACTAGCTCTGCAGTATGACCCCAAAACCTAAAAAAATATAGAAAGAATAGGATAAGAATACTAGAAAGAAAATTGCTGAAAAACCCCATAGATAATAATATGTAATATTGGATGGATAAAGAACCAGGTTGAAACTCATATCTTCCAACTTTAGCAAAGGTGAAACAATTTGGCTTTAGATGGAAGCCAGGGACAAGCCCATGGTGTGTTCAGTTCAGTTCAGTTCAGTCGCTCAGTCATGTCCGACTCTTTGTGACCCCATGAATCGCAGCACGCCAGGCCTCCCTGTTCATCACCAACTCCCAGAGTTCACTCAGACTCACGTCCATCAAGTCAGTGATGCCATCCAGCCATATCATCCTCGGTCGTCCCCTTCTCCTCCTGCCCCCAAGCCCTCCCAGCATCAGAGTCTTTTCCAATGAGTCACCTCTTCACATGAGGTGGCCAAAGTACTGGAGTTTCGGCTTTAGCATCATTCCTTCCAAAGAAATCCCAGGGTTGATCTCCTTCAGAATGGACTGGTTGGATCTCCTTGCAGTCCAAGGGACTCTCAAGAGTCTTCTCCAACA